>WBMZ01008103.1:0-170712 GCA_013400975.1 Atrichornis clamosus | reverse complement strand
GCGGGGGACGCGGGGGCGGGGGCGGTGGGACCGCGGGGGTCGCGCCCCCGCCGGCGGGTGAAGGGGCCCCGCTGCTCACCGCTGCCGTCCTGCTCTAGGTGGTGACCACGTACTGCCCCGCCAACAACGAGCCCATCGCCAGCGTCCGGCAGGTGAGCACGGCCGGGGGCAGCACCGGCGCGGCGGGGAGGGGGCGGGAGGAGCCCCCGGCCCCTGTGACCGGAGCGAGGCGTCCTGGGGCGCTGGTTTGGGCGCTGCTCCTGCCCGCGAGCGGGCTGGCGGAGGGCTCGAGACTCCCGTCAGGGGTCTGGGGGATATTGAGGCCAGGGCGGCCGCTGGGGCTCGTGGTAGCCAGGGCCTAGTGCTGGAAACGCGCCCATGGCGTTCCTGGGAAGAAAAACAGGCCGTTGGCCTTAGGGATTTTTTTGGTTTTTTTTTTTTCCTCCCCAGCCCACGTCCTCGCACTCTTGCAAGTATTGTTGGGAAGAGCAAGGGCCCCTCCCTTCCCTTTTCCTTTGTTTCTAGGGGAATTGCAGAATAGGGGCAGATTGTGGCTATTCAGTTGGGCTGAGTGTCCTGGGGGAAAGTAGGAAGGGCACAGAGCAACGTGGCATTCGTGTGGTTATTTTGTGAAAGTTTTTAGTGTAAGAATAGCACTATGGTATTAATCTACTCCTTTTGTATATTAGAACTCAACCAGCCTTTGATGCCCAGTGAGGCTGATGGAGTAGGACACTCTTTCCAGTTTTTTCTTTGTTGAATACTGTTAGTAACTAATATCTAAGATAAAAGAAGATATAAAACTGTTATTTATGGATCATTCTTGAACATCTGATGGAAAATTTCTGCTCGTTGTTTGTTTTGTTTTTTGGGTTTTTTTTAATTTAGGCAGCACATGCTTTTCATTGACAGTGACTTCAAACAACTTGTCATATTGGGGCCAAATTGTGTCAGGATACAAACATCCTGTAGTGCAAGTACTCTCTATAAAAACGTCTTGAGTTGAATGCAGAAGCTGTTCTGTGGCATTTGTTTTAGAGTTTTGATTTTCCTAACTTTGACATGCTTCTTCATGTAGGCTAATTTGGAGGATTATGAAGAAACAGTAAAGAAGGCTAAAGAGGCATGGAAGGTCTGGGCTGATGTAAGTTAACAGAGACTTCTCTATTGTAACACATCTCTGGCAGATACAGGCTATTAAATTGTCCCGTCAGGTGGAGGGGTAGATCTATGTCTGTATTGTGTATGTTGCATTAAAGCAAAAATCTGCCATGGAGACCTCAAGAAACAAACCCATACCCATACAGTTTGCAGATTATACCATTGAGTTACAAGGATGAGGACATGGACTTGTGGGAAATGTTTGTTTTGAAAAGCCTGGCTTGTGCCTGTGAGTTGATGCCAACGTGTCTGGTGCAGTTCAGAAACCTTGTAGCAAGTAAACTATCCCTGTGCGTGTTTCACTTCACACTGTGCCGCATGCTTTCTTCTGGGAGAACTCTGGAGTATTCGGATGTATAACTTCCATTGATCATCTTGTTCTCGTGGGGTGAGAAAGACTGCTGGTTATAAACGTGCAGGTTTTTTGTTCACCCCCTGTCCTGGTATTTCAGAGGACACCTGTGTTATTCAAAAGCTTTAGTGTTATGTTGTTGTGTATAATAGCTAGGATATTTTTCCTTAGCAAGCTATAGCTCCTGGTGCACTTTGCCAGCATTGTCCAGCCAGGACCCATTCTACTGATGGCTGTGCCAGGCTTGATTCTTACAACTACCTGCTGTTTCTTTGATAGAAGCTGAAACTGGATTTCAAAAGGTATTGTGCATTCTGTGTTTTAGCCAGCAAAGTAGTTTGTCCTGTCTGAAAGTAACAAAGTTTAGAATAAACAGAATGGCTTTCTCAGGAGCTGTTAGTGGGTGTTCTTTTGTTACAATTTCTGAATATAGTGTTGGTGACTGGTAACATGTTTAGAAATACTCTGAAAGCAATCCAACAGATAAAGAATCAACACATCAAACGTTTCTTTGAAGACTTTTCTCAAAGCTGTTATTACTTTGTGAATTTTGTTGTTTGTAATGAGCTTACTTGGAAGATTTTGCCTGTAAAAAAATATGCTTGCATGGTTTATGTATTCCTCCTCAGTCCTCTTTTTACAGAGAACTGCTCTTGTAATCCTGTAAAACCTGTTGCATATGATTAGCAAATTCATCCTGGATATTGATTATTATTTACTATACTGATGCCACATTAAAAAATTGTATTAAGAATTGGTATATGAGCTTAACATTTCTGTGATTGAGGTTTCTGTGTGTCTTAATTTCTGCTAATGAAATAAATGTCATACTGAAAGAAACTTTAACAGTATGGTGCTAAGTACACTTCAAAGGCTCAGAAACCAGTTAGTGTGCTTTTATGAAAAATGCTTGTTTCTTGAGGTGCAGCTGATTGGGGGCATTGTGGGTGATGTAGCTGGACAGAAGTAACAGAACTGTTAATCTGAATGCTTCTGGCAGTATTCAGTGGAACTGAGGTTTTGAACAGACAAAGTGTGTGCCTGCAGTGTTATCAGTCTCTGAGGCAGGAAACAGTTTCTTATAAAGCAGTGCACATGATAAAAATGAACAAGTAACAGTGTCTTGGGAAGGTAAAGGAAGGAGCACAGCAATCAATGATTGCTTACTACAAGGATAGAAAACTAGCAGTATGTATGCAACAGAAGTCACAGATGTTCAATTTCACATAGATTCTTCTGTTTTGTTTTGACTAGATCCCTGCACCTAAACGTGGAGAAATAGTGCGACAGATTGGTGATGCCCTGAGACAAAAAATCGAAGTTCTAGGAAGCTTGGTAAGGTGTTTTGAGAAGTAGCTTAACTTTGTGTGGGTGTAAGGGGGAGTGTGGAGTGAGGGTGAGGGGTGTGTCAAAACTGTTTTTCTCAGTAATACTAACAGTTTTCTCTGCAACAGTAATCTTAGAAATTGTTTAATTAATTGCTGTTACTTCTGTTAGCTTGCCTACTTAATTTTAATTTTAAAAAGAAGAAAAAAAAAAAGGTATTATGGCATGGAAATGATACGAAGTTGTGTCAGGGAAGGTTTAGGTTGGATACTAGGAAAGAGTTCTTCACCCAGAGGATGGTTGGGCACTGGAACAGGCTCCCGAGGGAGATGGTCACAGCACCAAGTCTGACAGAGTTCAGGAGGCATTTGAACAGTATTCTCAGGCACATGATGTGACTCTTGGGGCTGGTGCTGTGCAGGGCCAGCAGCTGGTCTTGGTGATCCTTGTGGGTCCCTTTCACCTCAGGATGTTCTATGATTCTGTGGTTAAATGAAATGACAATTTCTAATAGGAAAAGAAGACTTAACTTATTATGAGTCTCTCTGGTAGGAGGGGTACAGCTCTTGCCCTTCTGTTTTCCTTCTTGTCTGTCAGATAGGGCACTGTCCAATACTAAAAGTATCCTGAAAAGGACATTCCTCTAATACAGAGCTTTTAACCTTGAGCTCTTTCTGGTGATCTGCAGGATTTTGCCAAGTGGCATGTGGAAATATGAGGCTTCAGAAGCTGAGAGAGTCTTAATGAAATGATCTTGCAGTGCTGCGCAGGACTTAAATGCTGAAGGACCACTCCTTTAAAACACTTCCTAGTTGCTAGGGAAGAAAAGGAGACAAGTGGGGAACTTGCCACTTTCTTTCTACAGGGCTTGCATGTCTGTGCTGCTGTTCAGAAACAGCTGTCAGTGAATAACTCCATGTGTAGTCAAGCCCATATTGTTAACCTTCAAAACTTTGTTCTGCTTTTTCTCTTGATGTTGTCTCCTCAGCACAGTTTCAGTGGTGGAATTAGAGTGCTAACATACCCTTGTTTTCAAAAACAGGACAGCTTCCCTGGTGAGCGTGGACAGACAGAAATTTGCTCTATACTCTTTGAACAGAACTTACAGCTTCTTGCCGTATTTTCCTAGTTTTCCTAAATAGATCATATGTCTGTTCAGCTCTTCTAGGACTAAAGATGAACTTCAGGGTGAAAGAGGTGCAGTAGGTATTCAAGTCTTAGGACTTTGCCTGACTTTAGGATATGTAGAAAAGAATTGTATAGAAACTAATATTTCTCATATGCCATTGGAAATTTCCATCCTCACCTTGCAATGTCTTTTGAAGTATCCAGGTATTTCTACTGCACTTTCGGATCCACTGCTGTGTTTCTTAGTAAATATGTTTAATGCCCCTCCATTTTTGGTCACAGACAGGGGCTGTTCCTTCTGTCTTGAGATGACCAGAGGCATCGTAGAAATATAATTAGTCATCTTTATGTTAACCATTGCATGGAGAGAAAACTCCTGTGGAAATCCTTTGAACCTGATTCCTCATTTAACAGCCTTTTTAAAGTACAATCATCAGTCTAAGGTGGTAGGTGATACCTGCGTGAAGGTCATGCCTAGACATCAGAGCATGACTGTAGTATTGAGTGGGGATAAGTGGGTGATTTCTCAGTTCCTAAATTTGCAAATTTTCTCACTT
Source organism: Atrichornis clamosus (assembly GCA_013400975.1). Lineage (NCBI taxonomy): Eukaryota > Metazoa > Chordata > Aves > Passeriformes > Menuridae > Atrichornis > Atrichornis clamosus. The sequence continues at coordinate 166,188 of WBMZ01008103.1, read as the reverse complement.
TTGGATGAAAATGTCTTTAAATACCAGCTTATTCTCATTGGTGTATGTCAGCTGAGTAAATCTAACATGTTTTAAACAGAAGGATGGAGTTTAAGATTGACTTAACTAAAAAAAAAAATTGATCCTGAACATCCCAGGTTACTAAAATGCTAAACATGTATAGACATTTTCAACAGTGTCTACTAATGAGATCTCTCCAATTCATGTTGAGATGTTGCAAAATTGGTAGTTTGCTCATGAAAAGTGTAAGTGGCTGTACTCTTTTGCTGGAGCAGAGTAATCCCTCTTTTCCAACTTTTTCCTTGCGTGGCCCACAGTGTAGTCAAGCCTGCTGATGTAAATCCAAGATTTTGTTGATCTAAATGTATGAACCTCATTAGCGTTGGATAGCCCTTTCAGTAGATTAAAAAAAAAAATTTCTCTATTCATTGATTTCCTCTTCTAGTTTCTTTCTGTTGTGTTGGGATGTGACTCCTGTCCAGCTGTCTATTGTGTTGTTTCTTTAAGTTGTGAATAACTCAGGAAAAGGTGAACCTCTTCTAATGAAAAAATGTGTATTAAAATCTTACTTGGTGAGTAGATACACCTGATGTTAGTGGGAGACAAAATATATTTGGGATCCAAGGGAATTTTAAAAAAAAAAAACTGTCTTAATTTTTTCAGGTCTCTTTGGAAATGGGAAAGATTTTTGTCGAGGGTGTTGGGGAAGTGCAGGAGTATGTTGATGTCTGTGACTACGCTGTTGGTTTGTCCCGAATGATTGGTGGACCTATTTTGCCTTCAGAAAGTAAGTATGTGTGTTATTTTTTTGTTCTTGTTTGTGTTTGGTTTTTTTTGTTTTTTTTAAACAAATGAAGAGATGAACATGTAACTTAAATATATGGTGTTGTAGTGCATCCAGATCTCTGTTCCATGTGTTGCTTAGGGGTATTTAGGAATAGATGTGCTGGTGGGGAGCAGTGCCAGCTGATGAAGCATGTAATGAAGTGACAGATGAGCAAGTCAGCCCATCAGTTTTCTCTGCTCTTTGAAGTATTAGGTTCTCTTTGATTTCTTTGTTGATGAAAGGCGGTAGTGGAAAGTATGTTAAAAAGTTCAGAAGTGTCCTTAGAAAGGACAGACCTCTTTGTCAGTTACTGATTAGCACAGTCATCATTAGGTTGCCTGAATAGCTAAAATGGCAAAACTTTGTTGTCATGTCATTAGCTTTTTGCACAATCTAGCTAACCTGGATCCTGATAAGCTGCAGAGCACACACAATACAGCTCTTCACAAGCTAATACTGAGGTGAAGAGTGGTGCTAGGCTCCTTACTTACATATTGTCTCTTTTTAAAAAAACCCCAAACATTAAATGGCTGAAAACTGTATTATGTTGTGTCTTTGCATTCAGGACCTGGCCATGCCCTTATAGAGCAGTGGAATCCTGTTGGACTGGTAGGAATCATCACAGCCTTCAACTTTCCTGTGGCAGTTTATGGGTGGAACAGCGCAATTGCAATGATCTGTGGAAATGCTTGCCTCTGGTAAGATCTAGCTCTCCAGCCTGCTAACGGTATTTTTAAATTAGAGAGTTATTCTCTCAGAAGTTGCTATTGAATGTCAGGTATTTCTGGATATTTGATTCTATCTAATGTAGGCTTAAATTCTCTTTATTTTCAGGTCCATTTGTAATCAAAGAGCTTTGTTTTATTTTGTGTAAATTCTTTTTTGAGGTACTAAGATACAGATGCATCTAGGACTTAGCCAAATGGCCTGTGAATAAAGAACTCAGGTTGAGGGGTTGCAACAATGGTAGTTAATATATTCAGAATTGATACCGCTAAGATTAAAAATCTAAATAAATAGCTTCACTTCCTCTCCCAGCTCTTGTTTTGCTTTCATCTACCTGCTTCACTCTAATGTCTGGCCTTGCCCTTGTTCATATAAATTTCAGTATAAGCTTTGAATGCTCAGCTGCAGAAAGAAATGCTTAAGTTCCTGTCTTAATATGTACCTGAAAACCAGCCTAAACAAAGTTTACTGTAGATCAGATACCATAAAAATTGCGTATTTGAATTATTTCTTATTCTTAAAGAATTGAAAAGAATAAGAAAATAGTGTAATTCCTTTTGGTTTTTTTTCTTCTTAGGAAGGGAGCTCCTACAACATCCCTTGTTAGTGTTGCTGTTACAAAGTGAGTTCTGGTTTCTTTAGTCTTTGTCTCAATAAAAAGGAGAACTTCTCTAAAGAATAAATGTCATAGTCATACTTAGTTTAGGTTATTGTTACTTTGTTATTTTAGCATTTGAAATACCTATTTATTGTGCATTACCAATAACATTTATTTTAATTTGCTAAATATAAGTAGGCCCTTTAAAATTACTAAGCCTTGTAGCTCTAATATGAACTTCTGAGAAAAATGACCCCAAACCACTACTACCCCAAAACCCCAAGACAGTTTTAATGGTTCTTTCCCTATTTGCACCTATCAGAAATCTCTGACATTTTTACGACTTTGATTCTAGAATAATTGCCAAAGTCTTGGAGGATAACAAGGTGCCTGGAGCAATCTGTTCTCTGGTTTGTGGTGGAGCAGACATTGGGTAGGTAACATTTCTTCTATTTTGTGAGCCTGTATAACAGGTAAGGAATATTCTTTGAGGTACTTCTGGTAAAGTTATTCTGGTCTCCAGGAATTCCCAGTACATGCATATGTTGCTGTGATTTTTATCAGCTGTTCTGAAACTCTGGCCCTGCTCTAAATATAATACATATGTCCATTTGCCATTGTGAAATCAGCTGTTAACAAAGAACTTATCGGATATTTAATGAAGAGACATGACTAAGTTTATATGCTACTGCATTTGCTTGCACCCAAAGAATACAGCTAATATTAAATTCCACTTACCATGTTCTTAAGAGTTTTCAATGTATAGTGCATTAGCCTTTTGGGTTAGTTGTGGAGGAGAATAATTCCCCATTGCCATGCTCATGCAGGGCTCTGCACTTACTCATTGATTATAATTGTGCTTGGAAACTGTACAAACAAATCATTTTGTTTGATTTTTACAGGGTGGAAATTCCCAGTAGAAATGTATATTCAAATATATCTTTTGAGCATTTTAGGAGAAGACAAAACAAATTGTAAGCATTAAAAAAAGTCTTAGATGTTTCAAGGAAGTGGCTCTGGCTTTGTAGATCTACCTGGCTGAAGCAGGTGTATGTGGCAGGTGCAAGCTGCTCTTTGGTGTGCGTGTCTTTCATTGAACACGGTGCTCTGTCTCCCACTGTGCAGGACAGCCATGGCGAGAGATGAGAGAATGGACCTCTTGTCCTTCACTGGCAGCACAAAAGTGGGCAAGCAAGTAGCACTTATGGTTCAGGAGAGATTTGGTGAGTGTGTGTGTTCTCCTCTGTTTCTTTCCATAGTTGGTGAAGGCAGTGTTGCTCCATAAGTTTTTAAAATAAGTTTGTTTCTGCTGTGTTACCCTTCTCTCTTTTTTTTTAGACTTGGGAAAATGTGAATTTGAAACTGTTCATAGATAGACATGGCCTTTTTCAGTTAGTTCTGTTACAACTCAGCTTTTTTTTCCAGGTTATCTAGGAATTTGTAGTCCTATGGTTAGTCTGGGGAGAGGTGTGGTGGTGTCTGTGAACGTTTAATTGTATGGACATTGTCAGTGTGAACAACCAGGGCCTATGGTCTTCTGACAATGTGTTCATGAATGCATGCCTCCTCACCTTTTACTCCTTATAAATATAGTAGAAGAGTGATGATTTTTGAGTTGATTTGAATTGTTTCAAATATTTAAAAGTGTACAGGCAGAATCCATGCTCAGCTGCTGGATTATAACTTCTTAGTTTTAAAAAGAAAACCTTGTGAATACGTTTTTCTCATTTTATACATTTGAAGTTCACAGAAGTATGAAAAAAACCCCAAAACACAGAATGGATTGCAAATATTCAGTCAGATGTAGATTGAGATTCTTTCTCTCAGATTTTAGATAAAACAGTTGCCAGAGAAATGAATGAGCCTAGTTAAATTTTGTGTGCGTTTTGATCTTTGTAGGACCTTATTCTTTATCTATGTCATACTATTTATGCTGCAACTTCTTCCTGTTTTCATCTTTTTCTTTCCAGTGCTATTTTTTGCCTATATTTTTAAGCTTCTTCGTGCCTTAACTGCTGTCCAGGTATCGTTCTTCACGACATGTGATAAGTGTAGTACTCGGTGTAATTTGCTGCTTTGGCTAGAGTGATTAGTTGACTGCGATCTCTGAAAACCTTTTGTTTATCCAGAAAAATACATTGAATGAACCTTAGCTCTAGTTAGAGGTGACCTCACTGACTGAGGTGCAGTGAATACATGTGTGCATAACATAACTTATTTTGTGTTTTTAATTAGGTCGAAGCCTGCTGGAACTAGGAGGAAACAATGCCATTATTGGTAATATGCACTGTAGAAGTTTAGTCCTGTAGATGATATTTGGAAGTTAGTATGCAAATGTTTGCAGCAATGTCCCTTTTTTCTGTCTGTGGTTTTTTTGCTTGTTTGCTTTTTCTCCCCACTCTGGGCTTTTAATAGTACTCATAGTATAATAGAATGGTAGGGATTTTTTTCTGTCTTTGGTATTGTGGAGAGGGTAGTGTTTTAAGATAAAAAGTGGAAGTCCAAGGTCTTTTAAGTAATCACTGTTGAAGAAGAGAAGGGAATAAGAGAATCAGTGAGCTTCAGTAATGGGTTGTGGACAATAAGTTTGATTTTATTTGTAGAATCATAAAGGTTGGGAAAGACCTCTAACATCGAGTCCAACCATTGACACCAGCATATTCACCACTAAACCATGTCCTCAAGTGCCACATCCACATACCTTCTGAATACTTCCAGGGATGGTGACTCCACCACTTCTCTGGGCAGCCTGTTCCAATGCCTGACCCACTTAAATACGTAATCTCATGAACATTACACTTCTAGCGTTCTAGAGTATAAGTACCTATATATAAAGTCAAAGATACTTATGATACTTGAAAGAAAAGCATGCAGGTGTTTATTTCAGTAGCACATTTTTCAGGTTTAAGTACCTTTTCGGGTATGATCCAGTTCCTAGATAACGAACATAAATACTATAAAACTGAGCAGCAGAAAGTAGATATAAACTAGATAAATATGTAAATTGCTGTTCTGTTGTGCTGTTGCCTTCTCTTTCACCTTTCTCGTATTCTGAACAAATGTTCTTATTGACATGTATCTCATCTACTCTTTTGAAAATCACATTTGAGCAGGTCCTTTTTTCCCCATGCTGCTTTGTAGCCAGTAGCATAAACTTGTTTTATACTTTGAAAATTTTCTTTTTTCATATCAAAGTTCATTTTTTCTGGAACTGGCTTTGAATGATTGCATAATCGTTTTTTGATTGGACTTTATCCTAAACTTAATACTAGGTTTGGATGCTTAAGAGAATTTTGTGGGACTGGTTAAGCTGAGTGATATTTTGGGGATGCTTTGAGCTTTATAAAATACCTCAGTTTCTTCTAGACAGTTGAATTTGTTCAGCTCATAGTATATTTTGTATTATTGTACGTCCAAATGTTTTAGCTATGCTTTATGGAAGGCCATCTGGATACACTTTGCAGTTGCTAGTTTATGCTGATAGACTTCTCAGTGAGAGATAGACAAGGTGGAGAAATGGCAAGAAATTGCTTGTAGTTTCTTGAATTAAAATGGAGCTGAAATTCTTTGCAAACTTCATTGCAAAAGGCTCTCTTCAGTAGCTCAGATCTATATTTATGTCCAGTTGCATGTGTCTAATTCCAGCTGAAAGAAAGAATAGGAGTTTTGAGGTGTTTCTGTACATCTTACTGTGCTATGCTCATGCAGCTGTACATAATGCTTCATGACCAACGTGTCAGTTTATAATACTGTTTAGCATCTTAAGTCTTGTGAACTGTCTGTTTACTTCAGTAACAGGCACATGTTTTAATTTTTTTTTTCAAGTGTTTGAAGATGCTGATCTGAACCTAGTCATCCCATCTGCTCTGTTTGCTGCTGTGGGAACAGCAGGCCAGAGGTGCACAACTGCTAGAAGGCTGGTGAGTAAATGTGTATTGTTGGATTTGGGTAGCTCTGAATTTTAACTTAATTCCAAATTAGCTCAGAAAATGCCTAAAATGCCTAACAATTCCTAATATTGTGAAGAGCAACAAATAGTATTTGAAACACATTTTTATTTTGTCAGAAATAAGTATGGTGGGTAAATAAGATAGTTTCATTCCACTGTAATTATAGATCTAAACTGTTTCTTTGTATCTGTTTCTAAATAGATCTAAACTGTTTCTTTGTATCTGTTTCTAAATGTACCTGGTGCTAAAAGCCAGGAAAATAGTACTTGGCATACTTCTGTATTTCTCTCTGTTTTCATTACCAGAGCTTCTTAGCTTGTAACTCCTTCAAATTTTGGTGCAGGGTTTATATTTCAGCAAAGCAATGGGGTTTGTGTTGCTAACTTTGTTATTAATTCTTAACCAATAATTTTCAACAAGTTTAAAGGTGTTAGAGTGTCAGCCAGTGTCTGTATAGTCTTTGCAGAGTTGGGTTGATTGGGTAAATATTAGCCAAAATTGATGTAGGTTAGTTGATTTGGGTGTTTTGGAAGGGCAGTGATTCCTCAGATTGTAGCAATAAAATTACCTGAGTATTTGTTCTAGAAGACTAAACTGGAATGTTTACAGGACACATCAATAACACTGATCTGAGATGGGGTAAAATTAAAATGGGTTTTTATTTCTTTGCTTGTCTTAAATCTTCATGGTGAAGATTTTATATATTCATTTTCTGGTGTTGGTGCTGTTTGGAGGCCTTGGTCTGTGTTTATTTGTAACTTTGTGGTTTGCTGAATATGAGCAACACTATTTCCACTTTTCATTCAGCCCCCTTCCAAGTGCAGTAGTACTTCAGGAACAGTTATGTAGGCTGCTCTGTCTTACAACTTTCTTACCACATTTTAGTTTCTCCACGAAAGCATCCATGATGAGGTGGTGGAAAAGCTTGCTAAGGCTTATGCCCAGGTCCGCATCGGTGATCCATGGGATTGTAAGTAGCTATTTCCTACTCATGGGTTTAGGAGACAAGTTGCTCTTAGTTTCTTTGTGTTTAAATTCTGACATCAAAACAACCTAATTTTAACAATTTACTGGGGAGCAGAAATAGCTGGTTTCATTTAGAATAAAAACTCTGAAAGGAAGATGAAGAATCTGGCTAATACTGCTCATCCTGGACAGGCTAAACAGTTAATCCCAATATATCATGATAAGAATATTTGCAAATTTATACAGTTTTGCTGAAAGTATGCCTCTCAATGTTTTGTTTTTAGCTGACACTCTGTATGGGCCTCTTCATACCAAAGAAGCAGTGAAAATGTTCCTTGATGCAGTAGAACAAGCGAAACAACAGGGTGGCTCTGTGGTCTGTGGTGGAAAGGTGACTTAATTTTTATTTTCCTTGCTACATTTCGTGCTCTAGGAAAAAAATATAGTAACATGGTGTCTTAGGCCAAGATTATACCTCAGTTTGTCCTGTCAGCCACTACAGGATGTTAGTTTAGTCAGACTGAGAATGTTTGAATTGGAATCCTGTCTTCAGGGTAAAGGCAGTTCTACTTGGAAGCTACCTTCTCTTTCAATAAATGATTCAGAGCTTTTGACTCTTTCTTACACCACTCTCCAGTTGCAGGTGATGGTGAAAATAAAAACAGCAATGTAAATGGTGAATGTCAAACACATAAGAAAGGAAAGTTGTGGTTCTGTCTCTGAACTCACAATATCAAACTTCAGGAAATACTGGAGATGCAAGACAGCCACTTGCACATCTTCATCATATGGGATGTTTAATTCTCATTGACTTATTGTTCAGGGATTTCTCTTTTTTTCACTGGCAACTCCTTTATTCTTTATACCTTTAAAATTTGAATCAGCTTACAAGTAGGAGAAAAGTGGTTTTTTGTTTCAGCTGCTAGACTTTGCAATTTGATTATGTCCTTAGTGGACTTAAGTTATGGTTCTATATTTTAAATACTTAAGTAAAATTTAAGTTACTAAATCAGATTATGTGATCTTCTGTTTCTGAGTGCTAGGCACAACTGTAGTAGTCAGACCACGAAGGATTCCCTTCCTACACTAGTGCTAAGCTGGATGCTGACCTGAACTTAGTTTTTTATGTATGTTTTTTATGTATTTTGAAGGTTATAAACCGCCCTGGAAACTATGTTGAACCAACCATTGTGACTGGCCTTCCTCATAATGCACCCATTGTCCACACTGAGACGTTTGCCCCCATACTGTATGTGCTGAAATTTAAGGTAAAATAACAGTGGGGAATTAGTCAGGTGTCAAGGATGGCAACAGTAGAGTCAGAAGAGAGATCTCAGACATATGTCATACCTGTGTAATTGTCCCAGCACTTCAAGAAGTGGTAGCTCTTGTTCTGCACTGAGATATCCACTGCTTATCTCACTGTGTAGCTACATTTATATGAAGAGCTCTGGAGCTAAAATGAGAATCTGTACGGGAATAGATTTCTACTGCTCGTGTTCGTTGTTGATATTGTTCACATGTGTTCAAAAGCAGAGAGTGTGTTTTGTGCAGTGGTGTAGGTACTGCTGACATGGTATGTGTGGCATTCAGTGCATTTGCATTATGGCTGTGGTGTGTTGGGTTTTTTCTCACAGCGCTTCTTTGGAACTGCTTTGCTTTGGGTAGTCATGACTTAACCATTGACACATGCCCCTTCTAGGAGGAAGAGGAGGTTTTTGCCTGGAATAATGAAGTAAAACAAGGTCTTTCCAGTAGTATCTTTACCAAGGATTTGGGAAGGATTTTCCGCTGGCTTGGGTATAATTTAAATTGTTTTTATACTTTCCTGAGGCACAAGATCACTGTCTTTCATGTCTTTTGTAAACCTATGCATAATGCTAGTTGAGCATTTTATAGCTCTCATTTTAGGGAGGAAGCCTTTCCTGATCCTAAGGACGAATTGTGTCTTATCCTTTGTTTGTAGGCCAAAGGGATCTGACTGTGGCATTGTGAATGTTAATATCCCAACCAGTGGAGCTGAGATTGGAGGTGCTTTTGGTATGTTACTTATGCCGTTTTTTTTCTTTACCCTATCTCTAACATTTGGTCTAGAGACTTAGTATTATTCTTCAGATTTCATTTTTTTGTAAGCTGGAGAATTTTTTTTTAATCTTTCAGCAACTCTGGAAGATAATATAACATTACCACTGTAAAACTATTATAATTTAGGTCTCCTCATTTTATTTTTCAAGGTTTTAATCAGTCCGTTTAAATGACTAAATGTGAAGAAATTGGTGAAGTTAATTTTGAATTATACTGCTTTAGCAGAAACCAGATATTGACTAGAGGTAGTTGGATTTAAACTTTAAAAAATATCTGTATTTGTTTTTTAAAAATTACATGTGTTATTTCCTCTTCCTCCTTTCCATCAGAAGAACTCAGAGATACGTTCTGAACATCTTTAGAGATGGAAGGTGGACGACAGTTTAAAACAGTTTTAATTAAAACAATCTTGAGCAATATTGTGTATGTTTGCATGTTCATATAAGATTTACAGCTTATTTTTGTGAGAAAGTCTTTAAATAAACATTTTTGTTTCTTTTTTGTATATACTTAAGTGAGAGGTGGAAGAAGAAATATTCACCTTACCATTTAAACAGTACAAGAATCAGCACATTTTTGTACTCTTGTCTCAGGTTAAAACAAAATGTTTTTAAAACAAAGTCCTCTGGTGCCAGCATGATGAGACTTTGAACTCCAGGCAGACATTTTTTGCGTTGAGCATGAGGAAAGAGCTAGCTGTATGTGCTGTGTGGGGTGGTGTTCTGGTAATTTAGTTCAAATACAGCACAAGGGCAAAGGAATAGCTTTTCCTATGTATTTTTATAAAATATCTTACCTCCTGAAGTTAGTCCAGATTTCCATGCTCCAAAAATAGTTAGGTTTTCATTGATAACATTTTTATTACAGGTGGTGAAAAGCACACTGGTGGGGGAAGAGAATCTGGAAGTGATTCATGGAAACTTTATATGAGACGGTCTACTTGGTAAGATAGACCAAATAAGTGTAAATTACAGATGAACTTTTAAAAGTTCTAAACATATAAATCCTTGACTACAAGGCGACTATCTTTGCTGAAAGATAATAGTCTGTAATTGCCTTTTCTTCATGTTCCTAGTAGATTTGAAGGGTTTTTATGAAGATCTTTTTTTTAACTTTCAAAAGGGAAAAAGTAAGGTGGTTTTGGGGTTTCCCCCTCCCACCCTTGCTTGATTTTAAACTCATGTAAAAAATTACTGAAACTTGTCAGGAAATATGCTAAGTGGCAACCACAGTGAGGGCACCACTGTGGCCACTGTGGGTGATTTAGCTGTGTTTTGGTTATCTACCCACAAATCTCCTGGCAGTCCATAGTGGTTGACCATTAGTATTCTCTGCTGGCCTCCACAGCCTTTTCCTGTGCTATTTTTGATTTCCACGCAAAGGCTTATGAACATGAGGAATCCCACCTTGATTTTTCTATCTGGACGTTCTCCTAGGAAGAGATTAAATAGATAAAGAGAAATAAGATTCTCCTTAAAGGAAGAGATAATGGAAAATGTGGTCTTACTCTGTACCTCATTACTTTATCAAAGACTGGAGTAAAGTTAGTTCATAACTTTAAATAGGCAAACTGCTTACAGAAGTCTTTTGTTCACATGTGTCAGGAGTCAGAAGCCTTGTACATAGGAAATGGACAGCATAATCTGTCTCAGTGATTAACTCTGATCTCTACTTGTTTCTCTTTCAGTACAATCAACTACAGCAAGGATTTGCCTTTGGCTCAAGGAATCAAGTTTCAGTAACAACTTTATGAATGGCTGTGCTATGAACCGTCCTAGCATTTCAGAATCAAGCACCTTCTAAGCATCATGGTGATGGAAACTAATAATCTGAAACCAATTCTGTCAGAAAATCAGCTACTCTAAAATTGCTTCACTTCCTATATATGAATTTACTAATTTAGTCTTCAAATGAGAAGTATGTGGTCTTTGGGAAGAAGGGAGGGTGACTGAAACTAACAACCTTGGATTCAGGTGGCCTAGCTAACCTGTTGCCTTACAACTGTATTTCAGTACCAGCACTGCCTCTGTCCTCTTCCCCTTTTGCTGATATTTCCAGCTAGTAGGTCTGTGTTTCAAACTGTGTGCCAAGTTTCCTGCAGGTAACTGGTGCTATGGGGGATATTTAGGTTGCAATATAGGGCTATTTTTCAATGCATAAATAAAGGTACATTTTGTGAGATACCTTGGGCTTCTCATTTGTTTTGTTCATTGTTTTTGAGCAGGAACATTCAGCTGACTGTTGATTTTCACACACTGAGCTGCTAGATGGGAGAAGAATCATTGGGCTAAAAGCACTGCTTTAGTTTTCCTGCCTCTCCTTCAGAAGGAGACTTTCACCACACATGTTGGGAGACGCAGGTCTACTGTAATCTCTTGGAAACTCCTTTTAACACTTGAAGGGGTTGCAGCCGATTCAGGTTGTCATAGCTCTTGTGACACCCTACAACCAAACCAGCTGAAGAACTGGAGATACAGTCAGATGAAATACTCTTCCAAGGAAAATTCACCAGGGAAAGGCAAATTGTTTACTTGTGTTTCACCTTAGGTGGGAGTTTCTTGTGGCCACTGGAGACTACAGCTAACAACAGCTCATTTAGGAGCCTTGATCAGGACTCAGGAAGAGAAAATACTGTGTGCTAGACTGATTGTGGCTTTCCACAGAGGAACTTCTGAGATTCTTAATGTATTGTTTTTGGAGATTTCTTTTCCTTGCAACCTTATGTACCAAATTTCCCCAATCTCTGAACATAGCAGAACTGTTCATTATGGGCTCAAATTCTAGGAGTCTGATTTGACTATTGGTTTATTTTGATTATGTTATATAGCAATGCCATGCAAACTGTGTTGGAAGTCCACCATACCACAATGCTAGTTGGTCTTTTTTCACCTTTGTTTCTAATTTTAAAGTGCATGGTGTTCAGAATTTTACTGCATCTGTATTATAGAAGGTATTTTGGGTGTCACTTTCTGTAGATCAATGATTAGCCAGCCAAAGCTTTTTGCTGCTGAGTGTCTTACAGCCAGGTGAACCTCCTCTACTCCTTTGTGTTTGGCCATTTCATTAAAAAGTGTTGTATGTTAGCATACGGAAGGAACTGACATACCCTAAGCAGACTGATAATCACTAGAAGATAGGATAAAGAAACAATTCCCAAATTTAATTGTTTGGCAAATAGCACAAGTTTATGGAAAATGTGCTCTTTAATGCTGTTTAATGTGGTACTGAATGTTACTATGAAACTCAACAATGAAAAATAAGGTCAAGAATTCTCTTTTCTTGCTGCTTATTATAGTTTTTTGATAGCCTCACATCACATCTGGTTTTTTCTTTTTTACTCTTTCAGGGTAAAATAATTTCACAAGTTCAGTTGTTTAATTTACAGGAATAAGGTTGGTTCTGCCATCTGGCTTTAGATATGTGTATTCAGGCCATGAATGGAACAAAACTGGTATGGTGTTTGACTGGTCTTCATTATCTGAAAACTAATATGAATGGAAAAAATGCACACATGTGATCAAGAGGCCACTGTGTAGCAAACATGCTAAACTTTTGAAGGTTAACTTGACATTTTGATACATAATTCCTTCTTCATTACAAACCTTAAGTAGCCTTAACAGAGGACTCAATGTATTTGTGTAACTGCCTCTGTGCCTTGCAAGTTTGTTGGATCCATGTTATGTAGGTAGAGAATGGCCTCTCTGTGTAAGTAGATTACAAGTTCAACCCCACTTTTGCTGAGTATGGGAATTCCTATTCCAAAGATCCTGTTATCTGCATTGTCACTGGGCTGCTAGTATGGTATCAGAGCAGGTAATCATAGTGCTGCTTTTCTTTACAGACAGCTTTGAATTCCTTATGTGTGGTGTTGAACAATCCTACCAGAGTTGGCTAGCTGAATGACTTCCAGTGAACTGTCTCGGGGAGGAGTGTCTTTTAAAGACTGCTGCAGATTGTAATATGTTGTGGCAAGGATTTAAGTGCCTGTAAGCAGTTATGATTATGATGAAGCATTAAACTAAGGAGATTTAAAGATACTGTAAGAACACAGTTTCTCAATTCCTGCTTTAATTTGGAAAGTCTGTTCAGGAGACTGTAAACTGCATTAGCTGTCAGTGGGTTATCTCACCAAAGGAAAGCAATTTTGAGAATTCATAAAATGTGTCTTGGAGCCACTGGTATGTGCAACATAATGGAACGTGCAGTTTTAATACAAATTCTATCAGCGTCTTCCACTGTTGCATAGACTTAATTACCACTGAATGTGTAACACCAGTGAATAACAAGTGTTAAATGACACGTGATCAATAATTCATTTGTTAGCACAGTATTGCTTACTGTGAAATGACCTTCATGGGAACAGCCTTGCAAGAAACTTCCTTTCTTTTTGCCATATTATTACCTGAAGAAAAATGAAAATTCTATTAATGTTTTTGCTGTTAAACAGAGAAACTGCTTTTTTAATGAATGGTGAGAATGGGAGTGCAGACTGCTTCTCTTCTATCCTATTGTGTCCTATCACAGTTTCTACTTCCAGAGTTGGTATGGGGATGGTTTTCAGAAGCCAATAATACTACTTACCAGTAGTAGGTCTCACCTTGGGATTTTGCAAAAAGTGGTCCTGCAATGCTGAATTTAAAACAACCAGAAAAAGTGTTCACCATTCTCATTCAGTACTAACACACCAACTCATTCTTTTCGTGTGGTATTTCCATCACACTGTGTTGTTGCTGGATGAGTTAAAAACCACATGGCTGCCAGAACTCTTTAATTTGTGGCAGCTTTGTTTCTGTATGAGAAATCATATGTGTATAGGTTCTACATTCAAGACTTATTAGCCTGTACTAATCCATTTGTGTCTCAGTGTTAATCTCATTAGTAACTATGTGGAAAAGTGTAAATTACAGGAGGCCTCTGTGCCTGGATTGTCTTCTGAATCGCTGGATATGTTGGTGCTGCACTAAGGTGTTGGTCATGTATTGCACAAGTGTATCCTCTTATTTTCCTAGGTGGAAGTGGAAAAAACATTTAAGACTTACACAGCGGTAAAATGACTTAATTGCACAGAATCAAATTCCTGAGTAAAGACAATGACTTAGTAAGGATTTTTTTTAGTGTCTTCGGTTTGGTTGTCCTTAATCAGCAAGAGATACTGTCATTTGCTACGTGACTGGTGTTTGAAAACTAATGGATTAATTGCATTCAGTTTGCAAACTTCTGCTGCCGCTGTACTGCTTGCAGTGAGAAGTGTCTAGTCTCACATTTTGAACATGATTGCCCTGTGGATAGCTGGTACAAAAGTAGATACTTGTTAGTCTTTCATTTCTGCAAAATTCTTAGCACTGATTTTCCAAACAGATCATTAGTTTCCTCCAAATAATAGAGAAATGCATGTGTTTTGTGACAGGGACTTACATAGCAGAGTGTAGCAGAGCCTTTTTAAAAAACTGCTCCTCCTGGTGTCGCTGTTGGTCAGGCTAAAGCCTGTTGAAGGGCAGCCTTTGTGTTTGCTAGCCAGCTGTGTAAAACACAGACCCTTCATCTGAACGTCTTTTGTGTTCCAGTACACCTGGGAATGCTGCCTCTGAGCTAGTAATTAAATACACTCTATTTTGCAAAAGCCTCAGTTGATTAGTGCAATTGTTTTATAAAACATTAACTCCAAAAGCCAAAGGTTAAAAATAATAGTGGTTCAGCCAGGAAGAACAAATGGTTTAATACATGCTTTACCCGGTAGTTGCTGTTCTCTGGCATTATAGCTCTTTTCCTGCAGCCTAATTTCAAGGTGGACTTACGGGGAACAAACAGCGCAAGTTGGATCTCTGAACTTCAGAGGAAGGCACATCCTCTCATTACATTAAAGTCTGGAAAGCTGGCAGTATGTGCAGTTGTGTTTCACGCTTCCCTGACACTCTCCTTACAGGTATCCCAAACCTCCTTAGCTGTGATAGTGAAGTTAACATCATCTGCCTGCTTATTGACGAGAGTGTTACAAAGTTAATGAAATGACAGCACACGAGTTTAAAAATGGGACATTGAGGAGGAACAGGATAAATATAATCTCTCTTGCTTCTAAGGATTTTTAGTCAATCCCCAAACTGTTACTAAGTGATTATTGTCTCCTGTCTTCTGTGGATTTTATGAGGCTACTCATTCGCTGGCCTGTGATTTAGACTGACTTATAATGATACAAACCTCTCAGTCCAATGTGGCAGCTGTACTTGAAAAATATCTAAAAAGTGTAGCACATACCTTTTCTTTGAGTTGTATTTCTTCTTACTACATTTTTTTTTTGCCACAATTGCTGGTATTTTTATATTAACACATTTACCACAAGAAGTATGCAGGAGTCTCATAGAACCCTGAATATAAACCTCCTTCTAGTTCATATGTATCTACTTACTTGCAACTGTATGTGCTCACGATTGTGTTTGAGAAATGGGGAATATCTGCCACATTCCTCTTCTCAATTTGACCTGGGCAGCAGCTGACTAATGGTCTTGGTTTAAGTGGAACATAGCAGAATAAGGTTATGGTGATGTTTCATTGATACAGTACAAGTCGAATGATCCTCCGAAGCTCTGCAGCTGTGTTAAGTCCTTGTAGGTTACAAAACCAGTGTGAGGACTTTGGTTGGGAGAGAGGGTATTTAGGATCATGGAGTGAAGGCAAAAGAGATGGAAACTTAAGGATATAAAAAAAGGGATGGAGCACAGGGTAGAAAATGTAAAAGTGGTAGGTTAAGCATTGTTGTTCCGCAACTGGCTTAACCGGCACTGGCTGCTGTGACCCTGTTTTGCCTGCTTATTTCCATCCCATGTTTTTTGGTTAGCTGTGTTACTGATTTATTATTTTTTCCCCTGCCAATTTAATGCTGAAATGACTCCTTACCTAGTCTGAAAAGCACCTCAGTTGTGCTGGAGAATGTGTTGGAAGATAGCAACCTATTGCTGGCTGCAGAAAAAGAGCGTTGAAAAGTGAAGTTAAGGAATTCAAAACCACCAGAAAAGATGATGAGGTGATGATGATGATGAAGTCAATGTGAAAGGCACAGACAGCATTGTAGAGAGATAGGACCCAGTATCAGGTTTTTAAATGCTAGTTATTACATTGGGAATGCTGGGGAAAGTCAGACTATTGCAAATGGGAGGTAGGGCAGAATGCACAAAATAGGATAAATTGAAAGTGTGTGGTTTTGAATATATAAAAGGATAAGAGGATTACCGTGTGAGGGAAACACAGGGAAAGGAGCCAGATGTAGCCAACATGTAAGTTTGCATTTATGGTAGATGAAGCAACTCCTCCATCAGTACGTTTGCAGAAGACACCAAGCTGGGAGCATGTGTTCATCTGCTGGAGGGTAGAAGGGCTCTGCAAAGGGATCTGGACAGGCTGGATGGATGGGCCAAGTCCAACAACATGAAGTGTAAGAAGTGGGAGTGTCAAGAGCTGCTCTTGGGCCACAACATCCCTCTACAGCACTATAGGCTGGGGGCAGACTGGCAGGACAGTGGCCAGGCAGAAAGGGACCTGGGAGTACTGGTTGACAACCAACTGAACATGGGCCAGCAGTGTGCCCACGTGGCCAGGAAGGCCAATGGCACCCTGGCCTGTATCAGGAACAGTGTGGCCAGCAGGACTGGGGAAGGGATTCTTCCCCTGTGCTCGGCACTGGTGAGGCCACATCTTGAATGCTGTGTCCAGTTCTGGGCCCCTCAGTTTAAGAAGCATGTTGAGACACTCGAATGTGTCCAGAGGAGGGCAACAAGGCTGGTGAAGGGCCTGGAACACAAGCCCTGTGAAGAATGGCTGAGGGAGCTCGGCTTGTTTAGACTGGAAAAAAAGGAGGCTCAGAGGAGACCTTATCACTCTCTACAACCACCTGAAAGGTGGTTGTAGCCAAGTGGGGGTTGGTCTCTTCTCACTGGTAACCACTGACAGAACAAGAGGACACAGTCTTAAGCTGCACCAGGGGAAGTTTGGGTTAGATATCAGAAAAAAATTCTTCACTGAAAGAGTGATTGGGCACTGGAATCGTCTGCCCAGGGAGGTGGTGGGGTCACCACCACCACGTCCCTGGATGAATTCAAAAGCAGACTGGATGTGGCACTCAGTGACATGGTTTAGTTGATGAGGAGGTGGTAGGTCACAGGTTGGACTCGATGATCTCAGAAGTCTTTTCCAGTCTAGTTAATTCTGTGATATTCACTATAGTACAATATAATCCCAAACCTCCAAATCTGTTCAGAATTCATTGACTGAAGCATGAATCTAACAGGCTGTCAAAACTATCTTGTGATTACGGAAAAAAACCCACCAACAACACAAAGAAAGGCATCTCAGAACAGAAGAAACATTCTTGTTTCGGTGCTTGTGTTCCTCTTAAAGTTTTTTGCTGTAAAAACTGTCCCAATGTCATTAAGCATGTTTTGTGAAAAAAAGCCCCAAGCCAAAACACCCCACCAGTCTCTTTGTTCTGGGTTTTTAAACATCATTGCTGATGTTGCAAACCATGCATTTCAAATCTCTGTGAGATTTATGTCAGCCATTGTTTGTCTAAGTACTCAGGCTTGCATGCTGATCATATCATTTTCTCTTCCGGCTGTTCACTGCTTTCTTCTTTTTGAATAACAAATACTGAAAGTTCACAGAAAGGCTAACCCTTCCTTGTACTTAGCGTGTGTTATTCCATGTTGTGTTGTTCCTATGGAAAATAGTAAGTATGAAGAATACTTTGTACAATTTCTTTATGAGTACTTCAAATCACAAATTTCCTAATTACTCGAGAAGTTTGTAATTCCTCAATGTCAGTTTGTTTCTTTGGGTCTTTTTTGAAACTGAGATAAAACTTTGGTATTTTGGAGTCTGCTGAATATGCAAAAAATAAGTGATTTGCTTTGCTTATAATGGCCTTCAGGTACTCAGAAAACATATTTTGAATTCTGTATTTAGGCTGCTAAGAAAATTTTGCAATGTGGGTTAAAACATGGAAATAATTGTCTTTCTTTTTTTCCCTACTAGAGAGCAGTCCAAGTTCTGTCATAGAATTACAGCAGACATGATCCAAGTCAAAACAATTAATTTTTCCCCTAAATACCTGTAGACCAGTATAATAGTCTCTAGAGTATCTCCATGACCTTGCCTTTTTAAAAAAATTGTTTACCTGTTTCATCATTCTGTAGCTTCTCGTTCCTTGGTACTGAGGGATTAGTCAACTTTTGTTATGGTTCTGTAAATAATGAGAGCAGAGTGAAAAATATTTGTGCTCTTTCCTCATTATTCTGATTTAGTACTGTTTCTGTTTCTATAATTCTGTGTAATTACTCTAGATTGGTATTTGCTGGGGATAGAGAATCTGGATCTACAAGGCCACTTAACTAAGACTCAAGGTCTTAATTTTTGTTTTCTTCCACCAAGGCAAGATGAATACAGTGAGTGCAGCCAACGAACAAAAATCTGGTTCTTCCTGGTCCATGTTCTGATAATTTCCTTCACAGCTCTTTCCCAGCAGAGTGCATGTGAAAAGGTTTTTCAACCAATATTTTTCTCCAGTATGCTCTTCTGCTGTTCTAGTTGCCCAAGAGACAAAAGCTGTCTGTTCTTTCCTGCTGCCCTTCCTGCCCCACCGTGGAAGCCTGCACCCACCCAGCTGGGGTACCTTCCTAATTTCTCAGCAGCGGCGTCGACTGCCAGGGGTCAGAGGTACCAAATTAAGGTACCTCACACGGTGTGAACCACAAACGTGATGGCTTGACTGCAGCGTATCCTGACTGCAGGAGGAGAGAACACACGAGCACCTTGGGCTGAGAGACGTCTGCTCCTGTCTACAGGATTTCCAGAGGAATTATTGCTCCACACCATGCAGTGACAGATTTCAATACGAATACAGTTTCCTTCACACAGCTGTGGTCAGAGCATTACAAAGCAGGATTTTGGCTTGTACATTGAATTAGAGGCTGAACAGGATCTTAGTTAAACTGTTGCCTCATCTGGCAGTTTTCCACACAGGGCATGTGCTGCCCTCTGAGACAAAGCCGTTCTCTCTGTGGCCCACTTAAAAGTCTGTGTCGCTGTCACCAGATGTTTGTCAGTCTGATTTGGTAAGTTTTCTCTGAGCCAGAACAGGGAATCTCACAAAACCTAGTTGCAACTGTTTTCTTCTGTGTCCAGGGATAGGTATGATGGTCGAATCCAATCTTGGCCTTAAATATAGGCAAGTGTTGCTAAAAGGGAAATAGACTAAAGCAGCACCTTCCACATTTGCTCACAGAAGATGAATGTGTTATATCCGTGGACACTCATAATTTCCAGTTCCTCATTCCTCTGCCAAACTGATAACTCAGATGCTCTAATCTATTTGGCAAAGCTGATGCAGCAGAGCTGATGCAACATACCTTTGCAATTTGAACTTTGGACAAAATAACCCTGGTTGATTTTCCTGGAAGAAAATTAGGGATGCTGCATCACAGGTGTACTGGTAGGGATGGGAAGCAGCAGCGCATGACCAGGAAGGTGGTGATGGTAGTCGTACTGGTCTTTAAGGAAGGCAACCCCTGGCAAGTTGGACAACTGTCACAACTGGCTTCACTTAAGTACTTAATTGCAGAGGGGAGGGAAATGTGCAGAAATCTGAAGTGACTCAGGCAGATGAATGACTAAAATTAAATGGGCATCCACTAAAAAAGATCAGGCAGTGCTTATTTCTTTATATTAATTTTAATCTCAAGAAAGGTACTAGCTACTCAACCTTATGAGTGGTGCAATAAACAAAGTTCTTCTATTCTACTACTACTCTTCCTGCTAATGATGATGATGATGTAGTTGGTCACAAGCGTTTTGTCAGGGATTGCTCATTGCAAGTGTTGTAGAGGTGGTGGAAATATGAGTAATAGAGGTTGTTCAAAGCACCCTGCTATCCTGTGGCCCAGCTCATAACGTGTGCTATTGCCAGTAAAATCCCAGGTGAGCAACTCACTCATCAACTAGCCCTAGGAGAGAAATTGCTTAGGTCAATTGCTCATGACCTAAGAGGAAGAAGAACTACTGAGTCTCAACAGAGGTCTGAGCAGGTATTTTTGATTGTTTGATGGATTCAACACTCCCTGAACTGTGCCTTCACTAGGTGAACTATATATTGGTAGGAAAATTAATGACTTTTTTTCATTCGTAAACCTATAATGACAGCAGCAGCCTGGCAGCAACTTGCACAGTGCTGGTTCTAGGTTGTCAGCCATTTGCCCTGCTGCCAAGAGGTGGTCAGTGCCCTCAGCCAGAAGCCACTGTTTGCTCAGACCTGTGGCACACAGCTTTAAGTGGTGTGTATCACCAGGAGAAGTAGCAGCTATCAAAGTGGTGAAACAGCTGGAGATTTAAAATTTTCCCAGTGGAAGTTCATTATAGAATGCCTAGCAGTGACAGTAGCAGAACTGCTCTAGACTGGGACTTTCCCAGGCAGGGCCAGGAATAGAGGTTGGGTAAATCCTGTTCTGCTTTGAGCTTTCCAAGTTGAGGCTCCCAAGCACCCTTCTAAGATGGCCTGGGATACCAGACAATAATGATTTAGTGGCTAAAATAGCATAGTTCTTCATACTTACTCATCTATGCTTGGGTTCATTGTAATAGGTTTTTATTTGATGGAAAAACTGCCAGAGGAAAAAAAAAGCTGCACATTTTAGAATTTAGACATTTGCATCGGTTTTTCCAATGGGTTTGAATACATCTATTTTTGTAGTACATTCTAGCCCATTTTAAAAGAAAGAATGGATCAAGTCAGACCAGAATAAATATCCACACTCTGAGAATCAAACTAGCTTAAAGATCTCTCAGTCTGAGAGCTGGGTAAAAAAAGCAACATAGGTTTCAGAAACCGAGAACCACCACCTCCCCCATCCCCCACTTTTGAAAAAACCACTATATAATACACTGTACAGTTGTTACTGTATATCTCCAACACAAACAGAACCACGTTTTTTTCACATTTTTTCAACAAATGAAAAACCATAAATAAAATTTCTAGAGTTAAAGAGTCCACTATAAAAATTAAAACAAACCTAGGATTTGATGGCTCTGCTTCTTACAGCAGATGAGAACTTACTCATGAAAAAGAGGTGAACGGGAAAACTGGTATGTTTTAAACTGGGAGAAAGTAAGAGATGAGGGATATGACTATTTCTGTTTGGTATTGGTGCCTGGAGACTAATTTTGCTATTGAAAATGACAAAACAATTCCAGCAAAGTGTGTCAGTGTACAACCTTGTTTTTGTAGGAAAGTAAAGCATATTGTGCACAGTTTGGAGCCCATCTTATCCTGAGGCATACTTGCTGATGCAGACATGCTTCCAACTTTACCATTAAAGGTTGTCACAGCTTTAAAAGGCGGCCTGATTTCCACTGGCTGCTAGTAGTAATACAGGTTTGATTGCACGAGGTAATTCTATCTGCTCCTGAAGGGAATACAAACAAAAGTTTTCTCTGAGGCTCACAGTTGGAGTGCCACCAGAGTTGTGTAGAGGCCTACTTAGTGCTGCTGACAGATTTTGTCCATCTCATTTCTCTGTGCCCACAGCTCCTTGGGGAAGGGCAGAGGTGCACGGCAGGTGTGCAGAGAACTTGCCTCAGAATATTCTTGCAGTTTCCAGTGTTGCTTCACTTTACATAGAATACAATTACAGAAAACAATAGAGCAAAATAGTAGTACTGTCAGCAAAGCTCCTAAAACATTATTTCAGGCATTGCTCAACAGGCCTGCATTTGATACTAGGTTGTTTTATAGACTCCTATCCATATCTCTGGTAGTAAATTAACTATTTTTGGATAGGTTACTATTTAGCAGACTAGCTTTTGGATCCAGGCTGTATCTGGTAGAACAGGATGGAAAATGGAGGCAGGGGATGGTCTATAAGCAGAAGGAGGGAGTAAGTACTGGAGCTCTCAATATGCAGCTCTATGCAGTCTCATTTCTTTAGTTCTAAACCTAATGCAAATCTTGTGAGTTTTTAATTCAATTAGACCCCAAACCACACACTGTTTTTGTGGTAGGAGTTACCGTGATGGTCAAAGAGTCATTTCAGAATCAGCAATGTCTGAAGACACTGGAAGGGAAGTGTGGAAGTTGTGGTAACACAATCAAGAACTTTAAGTCTCTCACTTAACATTTTTCCTTATAGCCATTACTGTTGATCAGAGTCTTTAGAAGTGTCACCATTTCCAAGTCAGCTAATGTAAATTATATTGTTTTTTTCATGTGTGCTGTTAGATGCATCACTTAAAACAGTTCTTGGGAAAAACACAGGACGTCTCTTCATGCAACTAAGGTAAGCCAGTGTCAAGGCATTTATTTTTCATGATTCATTTGTGAGAGAAGGTTCATGGTTCATTACATACGTCGTGGAAACAGCTGTTAGTATAAGCTGACTTTCTTCCCACTTGTCCCTTGCTCTGGAATGAGCCCACGTGTGCACATTGCCATGATAGCAAGCTCTAAGTGCAGGAAGAATTTACAGCTATATTTTGCCCTGCATGCCACGTCCAGCATGCAAGGTTATAATTAAGTTACTCATTACCCTTTCTTCTTGTAAGGAGCTCTTATCCAGCTATCCATAGATAGTGTGAAGAGCTGGTTTTTAATTTTGTACTTGACAGCACATGGGAATGATTTTCCTTTAATCTCCTGCTAAGCACTGCTAAAATGCCTAGTCAGTGGAAAATTACCTTATCAATAGCATTGAGTGAGAACAGCACTTGAAGAGGCCTTTACTGTACAGTCTAAACTGCCTGCACTGCCAAAGTTATGAAACTTAATGTAGAATGTCACACCTCCAGAACAGGATGCAGCTACTACATTCTCATGGCATGAGCTTGCTGTTGTTTATGTAAAGCCTGGGAAAGATTATCTTTTTAACTTTAAGAACATAATGAACTTTTAACCAGTCTCCAATGAACTTATTACAGAAATTGGCAAGATAAGAAGGTTACATAGACAATAAAATATATTGTCACAAGCTCTACACACAATGGACAAAAGTTAAAAATGCAGTGGTGGGGAAGAGCTATCTAAGCTGAATTCAAGGAGGCTGGCAGCTAGAGAGCCTTGTCAGTATGACATGTATATGGAGGACAGCAATTTTTCAGACCACTCTCTTCAAGCGCTAATTTTCAAGTTTTTTGGCACAGATGCTTACTTAGTGAACACGCATTCAACTCAGGGTGGATTTCTGACACAAACCCTGACTACTGTGGGGAAAATAGGTAAAGTGATTCAAGCAAAGCATTTGTAACTTCAGCAGGGGAGAGCTGGAATATTCTTGTACATTTTGCATGTGAAACACAACCTTAGGAAAGGCTTTGCTGACATACCTTGAACTCCTTCCTGCTTGAAGTCTGCTTGCTAGCATGCTGCAGCCTGACCCCGTTTGTAAATTCCAGTAGGTAAGAAACTAGGTACAGAAGAAAGACAAAAACTTCTGATTATCATACTAACCCTGCAAGTATCCCCTCAGAGCACATTTCTAATCACTTCCTTCTTGTGATCATCCCTTTTGAAAGTAATACCAATAGCAGGTGTAGTCAAGGTCTTGTAAACACAGGATATAGGCCTTGTCACCCAAATAATTTGAGATTGAATCCAAGATGAATACGCACAATCTCACTGGCAGTCTGACTAAATGGAAACTTGAGGGTCAGTAGATGGCACCAGGTAGAAAAGCAGAAGGTCTGAAACAAAAACTATAGAAGTATCAGTGAAATGCCTATATTTTGGACAGGAATAGTGACAAGCATCATAACACTCCATGAAGCTCAGGGAATAAACTCTGTGGAATTAGTGTAGATTGTACACTGTTTTATTGTATGTATTTGCCTTATTTTTTTTTTAAATCCAGGATGGCTACTGGTAAACAGGGAGTAACTTAAAAGGCAATTAAATGAAATTTACTGACATATATTTTGTTGTGGCTGTTCAGTGAACAACAGTGTATTATGAGGCTCTACATTCATAAAATGGTATTACACTGATTTCAAATCCTAAGAAAGCAAAAATGCCAATCCTTTTATAAGTCTCATTACATGCAACTATGTTTAGCAGAAAGCTCCACTGGGTTCAAACCATAAACCTAAAAGTGTCAAATGAGATGAGTCAATTTTCCCTCTTGAGCAAATTTGCCCGTCAGACTCAGATAGTCTCACCAGGCAAACTGAAAAGCAGGTGCTGGTAAAATCCTTTCAAGCTGCATTATTCCTCTGCTATTTATAGAAGCATCCACACAGGCACTGAGGACAAAAGGAACTGTTTGCTCAATTTAATTGTTTGCTCAGTTTTCTGTCTAAATAGCCAGTGTTTTCTGATCATGATTGCATGTCACAGCTGCTCTGTAAATGCAAAATCTCAGACATATTTGGAAACAACCCCTCTCTAGCAGTTGCAGCTGAACCAGCTGAGCAACAGTCTGCAAAGGCCTGGGTAACACCAGCCTGGAGATTTCTGTAGCATTTATTACCTGACTATGAGATGGAACCATGGAAATGAAAGTGCGGGTGTAGCAGGAAGCAGAAAGCAGTACCAGGAAGCAGAAAGCAGTACCACACACCTGTGCAAAGGCTCATGTGAAAGCAGTTAATAGTATTAAACGTGCTCACACAAAAACACATGCAAAACTGTATGTCTTTCCTGCAAATGCTAATGAGTTACTACCTTTCATGCTCTGTTCAGAGGTGGGGCTTTACAACACTTCCTGCCTAGAGTGCTACCTGCATCCTTCACACCAACATAAACTTGACACCTTCAGAGAAAACTAATTCAACAACCCCTCAATCCAACCAGCCTATCCAAAGCCACATTATTTTTTTTGCCTGCTTTCTGGTGTGAAAAATGCACAAGAAAATAAAACAACTGTGAATACGGAAAAGGGGAGAAATGGAAAGGGAAGACTCCTTCCCTACACAGCAGCCTAAAGAGAGAGGAATTTCAAAACATGAGAAAGTCATGCCTATACTTCCACGCCCTTTTCCATCCTCTCTCCCACCCTGCCCCTCAGCAATTGTTAGCTATTTGGCATATGCTCCTACCAGTGAAGTGGAGAAAAACACCTTAAATATAGTCTTGCCAGGCCAGGATGTCCACTTTCTTTCAAAGTCCACTTGCTGGACATTGGTAGAAAGTACATAGAAATGTTGGGTCTTGTCTACGACTCCTATCTACAACCACTAGTGTCTTGGGAGTTTCCTCAAAATTAATTTTTCTAAGAAACAAAACCAAGCTGTTGTTTGCTTTTTCTCCCTTACAAGAGGCATTCTCATGAACTGAAGGCTGGGCTAATGAAAAATAATTGGGTCACCAACTACAACTAGACAAAACAAGTGATGTGCCCCTCTTGCCTTCCATCTGCAAATTCAAAGCATCTTCCCAGAACCTGGCACTACTGTTAGGTCCTGCATGGCTGATAGAACTCAGCTGTTTTTCCAGCCTCTATGCTGTGATCGACGATAGACAAAATTCGAAAAACAAACACAGAAGAAATTTTAAGATTGGCTTTTAAAAGCAGATTTCCATGCAGTCTATGCAGCAATTATGGATGATCATTACTAAGAGTGTGTGCTAAGAATTTTGTGTGCCTTTCCGACTTCCCTAAAGTTGCACATCTTTCCCACCCATTTCTGCAAAGTTGCACTTTTGCCAAAAGGCAAAACACCTCCTCGTAGCCTTTGTATGCACTACCTCCACAGAGGCTGGGAGGAGAAGTCCCCTTGCTCTTTTTTAAAAAGAGTCTCCCAGCCCCGCGGGAAGCAGCTTTTCTTTGCTTATCACAGCTGTTGGTACTTGCCTCCCAAACACGACTGAGGCAAACCCCCTTCTCTCCAGCTGTAGGATTGAATCACAGCATTTAAATCACTCACTTCTAAACTTTGTCGACACAGGGTCTTGCATGTGCTGTCTGAACTACCTCAGTTGTACACACTGCCCACCTGCACCCTGTCACCTGAACAGTGTGACATCCTTGAGACATCCTCCTCCTCCCTCAAGGGGGAGTGAGGGTAGCACCTGAGGGCCAGGAAAGAGGTCACACAGAGTTGCGTCAGTGTGCTCATGTGACCAGCCTGTCACAAGCCAGTTCTCTGGAGTGTAGTTCACTTTTCTATGTCTGAAGGACACTGTGACACCTTTGCCCAGACTCGCCTCCCCTGGCACGCTGCTGCAGCAGGCTAAAGGGCACACATCCACCTCTAATTGCTCACTCCCTCCAGTAATTATTTTGTTCCCATATGGCTGATGATAAGGGAGTAGCCTGCCTGATTTCCTTTAGGCACGCATCAAGTAGTATTTCTCTCCTTGTTCTCCTACAGAAAAGCACAGATTCGATGATGTAATGGACGTAACAGGCTCACTCAGTTCAGCTGCTGAATACAACCAAGTTTTCTTCACCTTTGATAAAAGTGATTTGTAGCATCAATTTTTCAACCATGAAGCTAGAGACTTCTGATACAGAATTAAAGGGAGGGAAGAAGGGAAGGGAGAGCATGAGGTCAGAGCCCAAAACATTACAAACTGTAGAAGAAAGTAGCAAAAAGGATGGAAAAAGAGTTTTTAAAATAACTTATTTCAATAATTACATGACTTGAAACTCAGTTTTCTAAGTCATGATAACTGAGGAAGCAAAGGCAGAGACTCCAGTAGGGAGAATGGTCAATCTCACAGATTTCTTACACACCATGCCAAGGTGGAGTCTTGAGCCAGGCCACCACGTTTAGAGCTCACTGGGCTCTCTAAGCTGCCTCAACATTCCAACACTCATCCAATATCCTTCAAGCAGGAAACCTGAGAAACTTGGGGAATTTGAGAAAACCATTAACGTTTCTTCCGAACTCTAGGGGCAAATTTGCTTATACTGTTGTCACTGAGGTCTGGGAAGAAGTCATGCATAACTGAGTACGGAGGAAGGACTGCAGCAGGATGCAGTTCCTAACCCCTTGTGTTGGGTACGGGGTTTGCACAAACTTTGTACTGTGAGGTATAAGCCTCATGAATTACCACATTTGACTAAAACTGATGGATGGAACTGGGGTCATCCAAATTATAGTACTGAGTCACTTGTTTTAAAAAAGTTTATTTAAACAAAGTAGGTACATTTCACAGAAATGGTTATAAAATGCATAGCATATTATATACCGTTCTTTTACAGACAGTAGTTTTTATCCTAAATATTGCTTTTTAAAAACTAATGAGCCTGCTTGGTGAATCTGAAAGCTAAAAATCCCCATCTTAGGCACTCTGAAAATAACTATATGTGATATAACAAAGTGGGTGTCCACTTTTTCATTCACTCAGCTGATTTTTGTATTGCTGCACCATTAATTAACGGGGTCTTATTACGTGGAAATATCCAGTCCCTGGAGTCACATACCAAGATGAGATTTCCATTAACTGGAGTACAAAAGTGCACTTGCTCAGTCAACCAAAACCACATGCACCTCCAAGGAAAGCTGACTGAGGGTGTACACATTGATTAAGTTA
Source organism: Atrichornis clamosus (assembly GCA_013400975.1). Taxonomy (NCBI): domain Eukaryota; kingdom Metazoa; phylum Chordata; class Aves; order Passeriformes; family Menuridae; genus Atrichornis; species Atrichornis clamosus. The sequence continues at coordinate 138,532 of WBMZ01008103.1, read as the reverse complement.
AACGACAGAGACCATATGAGTGGACAAAAAATTAGCAATTTTTCTAAGTTGTGCAGGTGTGTCACACCCATATTGCTATTCATAAGCAACTTGATTGTAAATTGGCAAGTCCATACTGATTTCAAGCTTGACTTCAATGGAACCTGAATGTCCAGCAGAAACAGACCCTACCCTCAGTGGTGATACCATGTCACAGAAAGTGGAATTAGGCCTTTTTACAGCACTGGAGAACTGAGCAGACCTCAAACATTCATGATTTTGCATACCCAGCTACAGAGGTGTCTGTTTTCTGATCTTTGGGATGTCAGGGTGCAAAGAAGTAAGTAAAAATGAAGAGGACAGCACCAATCCATAATCATAGCTAGAACAGGTACCTGCTCATTCACACAACACTTCAGCACATGAGTCATGACTGACTATTCCTCACATTTACATTTGTATGACAACAGGCATAAAGTAAATGTTGAGGTAAAAGGATATGCACCAGGTTTGCACTGGTGTAAGCAAATCTAGAATCAAGGAAGCTATAAAATCCATTAATTCACACACAATAAAGAAAAATCCCCATATTTTTAAAACATATAGATACATGTAGATCAAACCATGTATGTTTTCAAAAACATTTAGATGCATGTTCAAGAATAAACTGACTTTTTTTTTGCATTATGACATGAGCTTTACAGTAGTTTAAGCTTGGCTTGGACTGAAAATAAAGAAGCTTGAACTCTGGCCGGCAGAGCTTCTTTGGAACTGGTTGTCCAAGACAGAAGAATAAGGTCTGAAGAAGTCCAAGAACATTGATGTTTCATTCACCATCTTCAAGTAGTTTTTGTAAGTTGTTCTGTATCTTAGAAAAAGAGAGGGGAAGAGTGGGGAGGCAAAAAGTATAATATTGCATTTTAAATAACAAGTAAAATCAAGACATACTCTTCAATACACTCTTGTGTGCATGTTAATTCTGTCACACCTTTTTATACGAATGGTATTCCTCTGAAATGCTTCTTGCACTAGCATCGAAGGAAACACCTAGATACAATCAACCAGGACACCTAGCTTTTATATCATGAGTATCACCTGAAATTTTCTCCTGTAGATTGTCTCCTTCATTAGCATAAGAAAATAAGATAGAAATAAAAAATAGAGCTACAAGCAATGGGAGAAAAACCAAATTATTTTCACCTTGATCAAAATCCACTAAAAGCCTCAAACTTCCAAGTCAGAGCTCTATGGTTTAAGTGGATAATTCAAATAGTTTTGTAACAGCTTGTGCACAGCAAAATAAAGTCTTCTAACCATTAGCAGACACATCCCATTTGCCAGGTTTAGTATCTTGATTGTGGGTTATCTTCCTTTAGTTACAATGAAAGCAGTGTCAGCCAGTTGCATCCTCAAGGATAATTTGAGCAGACCTATTTTTACACAGCCTATTTATCCACTTTTCATCTCCTTGTCCTTAAAAGCAGAGAGGAGGGAATATAGTGGGTCACATCGCCTGGGACACTGGTTCTCAGTTTCTCAGCATCTTAGTAACTTGCAGTCACTAGTGACAGGTTTAGTCACACCTCCTTTCAGGCTTTAATTTGAGGAGCCATTCTACTTCCTGTTCAGGGATACCACTTTTTAATCCTACCTCATGATTTCTGTCCCAAATGCACACTTTTGTCGAGAAGAGCATTTGGGTAAAGGGAAACAGTAAGAAGCACTTAATTTTAGGAGGGTCACTTAACATATAAGCAGAAGTTTCCTTTTACCCTGGTAAATTGGTGTAAGGGAACAAGTAATATTAGGCCACATTTTACCTCCCACAATTTAATGCTTTATCCTTTGATAGACATGGTGCATTTTAACAACCTCTTAAATACAATTAAACACCAAATTAGCAGAATTTTGTTAAGCCATGGTAGTTAACTTGGCTCCAAGTATGAAGGAGAACTTGTAAAAATCACAAGGTCACACTGAAAAAGCCATTGCAACATACTCTTGCATTAAACATTTTTTAACTGCAGAGTAATTTTTAGTTTTTAATCTAGTTAATCTCAGTGCTCTAGTTTACAGCGCTGTGGTCACAGAGGAACTGAGGAGAGAGATGACAAGTTACACCAGAACATTTATGCTACCTTTGCTGCTGCAGCAAGTTACCAGCACTTTTCACTAAAGCATATGAAACTGATAAGCAAGTGCAGTAACTTAGCTCAGAGAACAAAAAGCTATTAGATTTTTAACCACTGCTCATCTAGATTAGAATGGGATGTGGCAATATGCAGCTACAGGCAATAGTGATTTAGCTTGTATGCAGAGCACTTAATCGCCTTGAATATCTAGCAAATAAAGGTAAGTCCTTAAGCGTCCTGTAGACACTAAAAAAAAAAGCACACGACTTAAAGACTCTAATATAGGACAAAGGGTCACTTCTCTGGGAATAGCTGAATGATCTGACCATCCAGCTGCCTATTACTGTCTCCAAGCAGAGACTACGTAAGGGAGTGAGAAAGTGCTTAGCCCTTCTGCAAAGGGCTGGCTGGGTGGCTTCCCACTGAAATGAGGTCTCCCATGAACCATCTTGCCAGCCTGTCCCAGACAGACAGAAAGCAGTAACCTCTTAAATGACCTAATTTGGCTGAAGATTGTATCTGGTAACCATCTGGTAAGCATTTCCCCCTTGTATTCACACTGTTAGAGAAAAGAGAGGGGTTAAGACAGCATTACTCTAGATTTCTATTGCCAAGGGGGTGAAGATATGGGGGAAGAAACCCCTTTTTGGCAGTATTTCTAAAACGTATACACATGTAAACAGTGGTATTATATAATCTTAGCTTTATGCTATTTGAGAAACTTGGTTTGGGAAAAAAAGGCATTGAAAGACCTTGGCACAGACTCAGTTTTAAAAAGAGAAGCAAAAATATCCCATATAACTTAAGCACATAGGAATGCAAGTAACTTTTGGGTTTGTTCCACTAATGTTTTTTCATGCTTAGCTTGTGTATGTGTTCCCAACACACAGCATTTCACCCACCTGTACTGAATGCATTTGTCATGGTTTGGGGGCAGATGGGGCAAGGTCTGCAGGGGCAGCTGCTGTGGGAAAGGACCAGGGGCTGCCCTGTGCTGGACACGGCCACTCCAGCAGCATCCAGCAGACCCACTGCAGGGCACAGCTGAGCCCCAGCTACAGCAGCAGTGGAGCCTCTGGTAAAGTATTTTAGAAAGGAGAAAAACTCCAAATAAGGAAATAAGGTCTGCACACCCACTCCTTTTGCACAGATTTCCAATTTCAGTCACCAAATACATTTAGTTTTGCAATAAGAGAATGGTAAAAGGCAAGGGTCAGGTATAGGGAATTACACAACTGGTGCAGCAGCACTTGTGTTTTGAAGTAAAAGAGGCAGATTCCAGCCACCTTGCATGAAGAAGCTGACTACATATGAAGGTGAGCATCATTTTTCTTAATCAAAGAAACAAAACTCCAGCAAAACCCCAAACAGAAAAGTTCATCAAATAGCAATAAATTTCAAAATCCTTAGCCCTGATGGATCAAAAAAAAAGAACTGAGATCATTACATGCAATAATCACCCCTGAAGTGTCTACTTCAGAAACAGTATTCCTGGTTATAACCCTCAGCTCAAGGCAACACTTTTACACATACCAAGGTTTATACTTGGGTTAATTTACAGTCCAAAAACTAGTAGTTGGTCTAGGAAAACATGCCAGCTTTTGTTGTCAAATTCGGGGGTAACTTGACACTTTTCAATATAACAGATCATAGAAACACAGCAAGAACCTGACTGATCTATCAGCATTTGCATTGTATCATAGGAAGTTACCTTTTCCAACTTTATAAGATTAGCAGTTAACTCATCACAAAGGGCATCAGCATTAATTTGCAGGTGAGATCCCAAATCTTGGTGCACTTGATGGCTGTCAAACAGAATGAAAAAGTACGGGTAACAGACTCAAGAAAGTGGAAAACAGAACTGGATACACATATAGATGGCAACAGAGTGGTGAAATTGTGAACTGTAGTTGTTCACAAACTTTGTTCAGAAACAAAGTCCTAAGTCCCTTCTTGACTACATTCTTTACATGGTCTCATTCTCCAGAAGTTTGGATAGAAAACCTTTTAGGTATTTCCACTGAAAAGTTTGATAAGTTCCACATCCTCTGACTTGGAGGAAAGCAAAGAGCCTGATCCCCCTGACACTGCAGAAGTGCGCATTAGATCTTCTTTCCTGTATCTTCTACTGTTTAGGATCAGATCAACAGAAACAGGACTTTCTTGTGTTAGTGTTTCTGAAGAGGGACACAGAATCCTGCTAATAAAAATATGCCAGAAGTAAGAAAAAGGCATTTGACATTGACTGCTATGTGAGGCACGTTTACCCCACTTCTTGCATTTTTGGTAAAATATAAATGCCAGGGTATTTAAGGTAGAGAACCATTTCCTTCCTATCTCTTTTTTATGAAGTACCTAGTTCTGTCTTCTGACACAAGCATTCAAGTCCTACTGCTTTCCACATAGGACAGCTGACAGCAGTTGGATCACAAGCAGCACAGTCATTGTTTGATATGACCACAAGTACAGGTCAGAGCGACCTGTTTTGTCATGGACGGGTCATCAAAGAGTGCTGAATTAAAAAGCACGCTTATTTTAGAATTTGCTACATTTGAACCACTTTGCAGACAGTTACACCATGCTTGAGTCAGCTCGGTCTTGCTTTTTATTTTTCCCCTCTTTTTTTCATGGGGTACTTCTCCAGCTGTCAGTATTTTGTCAGTATGTTGCATGTGGCTGCAGCTTTTGCACTGAGTTTACAGCTGACTTTTGAAGCCATATTTTTCAGAGCAGCCCAGGAAAAAGTCTGTTATAAGAAGGGGAGAAGACTTAATGCAAAATCTAATGCTCAACAAACCGATTAGTATTCTCAGCAGTATTCAGCTAACTGCCTTCTGTCCTAAGACAAGTGCAGGGAGCCAATACAACTTATAGTGGAAAACTGCTGTGGAAAATATACATACCTCTGCACTGCCTCTCCATTTAATATTTGCATATTTTCTATCTATGCAACATGGAGATGAAACAACAACATCCAAAGAAACAAACTAATTGCAGGGGCAGGTGACAGTCATGACTCTAGCTACAGAAGGGAATTATTTATGTAACTATGATCCATTTCCCTACGTCCTCTTCAAATATGCAGACAACTGTCCCTTGGTGTGTTTGGATTTTGTTTAGGTTTGGTTTTGTGGTGTGGAGTTTTTTACTTTAGAAATAAAGGAGATCAGTTTCTAAATGGAATATAAGCAACAAAAAGCTTTAGAAAGTGGAATACAAGCAAGACAGATGTATTAACTCAAAGACTATGACTTATGTTTTGTTATTTTAGGCTAATTGAATTACACTAAGACTAAAGACAGAAGTTACACCTTTTTCATGGAATCACTGCTCTGGAAAGGCACTTCTCACTTCAGCAGTTTAAAGTGAAGTTATTCACAGCTATCTGCAACATTCTCAAGGCAGTAGTACACCACAATATACCATATTTGTACTAATAGTTTTAAAGAGAAAGATGAGATCAGGCTAGTACAGATAAAAGAATGACAGAACATAAAGTATCACAAGCATATTACAGTATCATAGTGATTCTGAAGAAAACAGTAGAGCATGAATGATACTGGAAAGAGATTTTAAACCCCAACATTTTACAGAGCTTATCTTACTCCTTAATATGTGAATCAAAGGCTGTGATGGACATAAGGCGTTCCTCCAGGACACTGATTTTATATCTCATGTAGAAGGTAGAAAATATTAATACACAAACACTGTAAGAGAGAAATATAAGGTATATCAGTTAAAGAAACTTTAGCAGTACCTGACAAATTTATTGTTAAAAGCCATTTAAACCGTTACTTGCACATGTTCAATAATAAAGGTATCATTCTTAGAAAGACTTCAGGAATACAATCTGTGGTGTTCAGACGGTTCTGAAAATCTCAGACTTGCGTATGGTTTTGCAAAGTGACATGCAAAAGGACCCTGCAAGTATTTAAACACTTAACATTTCCTGAATCAAAAGACCCTTGGCTTTTAAAAGTAAATGGCCAGTTAAATAAACATGTGGCATCAGGCTTATATATATACATGCGCGCGCACACACACACACACACACATATATACTTCTGGAAAGTCTAAAGGCCACAATTCCCAATAATTTCCTATTTTCAAGTGAAGCTTAGATTATATCAATCATGTAAACATAATAAAACCCTAGTATTTGGACAATCTTGTTGCTCACTTACAGAACTGCGTAAAATAGAAGTACATGGTTCAGAGATAGGAGCTTTTGGGACTTCACTTTGTGGAGGAACCTGAAGGCTTCAGAATGGCCTGCAAGGGAAAGAACCACTTTGTTCAGAGTAGACCACAGCATACAAACAGGGTTTTGAAGTATGCAACAGATAATGTAAACAGAGGGATAAAAAAGAAAGAGTCTTCCAAATTATGTGAACTAACCGCCCAAACCTATCTGAAGTAACTCCAGCTGATATCTGCCCTTGATTCCTTACCATTTCGAGGACTATTTCGGGGTTTTCCATCAGGCCCACGTTTACTATGTGCATCTGAACGAACAGACTTGGCCTCGGTCTTGGAAACTTTTAAGTGAGTCTCTGTTTCAACAACATGATAATCTATCAAAAGAAAGATTTTTAATGAAGTGAAATATGAAGCCAAGGAAATTGTTGATAGCTTGAGCTCGTTAAGGAATAGGAAAAGGATTTTAAAAGGTGCATTTCTGTACTTGGATAAAAAGCAGCAGTTGGTTTAGTATCCTTGAAACAGTTTACATACTAATTCCACATCAACACAAAATTTAAAAAAGCACCTGGATTGAAAGAAGATGATGTATGCTGCGTTTATATTTCCAGATCTTTTGATAGGTGGCAACCCATGAAAACTTTGAAGGCTACTACTGAAAGCAGAAGATTATACAGTCACAAAAGTTGTCTCTCAAAAGGCCTGAATATACTAAAGTAATGATTCCAAATTACTTTAATAGCAGCATCAAATGGAGATAGTTCATTGTTACTTCAAAAAGTTCACAACTCCCTTTCCTGACTGCCTTTAAAAATGCCAATGATGTCTTGAAAGAGATGGAACAGAAAAATCTAATCACACTCTGTTCTATTGCTTACTTGCTTACCCTGGACTTGCTCTAATGATGCACAAGAAACAACCATGAGTGACAGATGGGCTACCCTCGACCCCTGCCTTCAATTCTGTTTCCTAGTATGGTTCTCTGCCTGGATATTGGGTTTTATTTGTGGAAAAAGAAAATGGAATGGTTTGAAGTAGTTATTAGCCATAAGGAAGTAAGATAGCAAGTTAAATCATTATTCAGAAGCACTTCTGTGGCATGTGATGAAACCGCAATTCAGTTCCTGCTTCACAAACAGCACCACACAATTAAAAATAGACAGACAGTAAATATCAAATATCAATGAAAGCGAAAAGCCCCAAATCATTCTGCTGAACAAAAAGGAGAGTTAATTAAAAATAACATGACAGAAAAACGAGTTTCTTTTAACAGAGTTTCTTATAGAAATTATAGTCAAGATGGAACCCAGAGTACTAACAGTATAACAACACATTAATATCTTAGTATATACTAATTGTACAACAGGATACTCTAGGTTTTCATAATAACATAATATTCAGCATGGGCTACATAAAACAAGTACTACTGTACTAATGAATTTATATGCAGTGAGTTTCAACTAGAATGGCTGATAATTAGGTGAAGAACTTGAGACAACAGGAGATTACAAACAGCTGTGTTAAGACAGAACAGCTTTGGACAGTACCTTCAAGGGTCTTAATAGCTGCAAAGAACAGAATGATTGTTTAAAGAACAAACCCACAGAAACACACATCAAAAATAACCTTGATGACCAAAAGCCACCCTAGTACAGAATGTTATTTGTTAGATCAACAGTTACCCTGTGACCTGAACTGCTTTAGAATGGGTTTTGATTGTTTGTTTTTCCTTTGTGTTTTAAAGCAGGAACAGCTCCTACATTCTATCTCTATTAGCGTGGCTAAGCAACTGGAACCAGTAGCGACAATTCAGATCTGCTGATGACCAAGTCATTGCCTGAGACTGGACTGCGAAGGGATATAGCAACAGAAATGCAGGTACTGGGGCCTTGAGGAAGACCACAAAACCCATGCAATTCACCAGTGCTGTGGAGAATGTAGATTCCACATCAGAAGAGGATACAGAAGCTAAACTGAACAAAAACTATTCCCCTCTTCTTGGGGCTCCATGATCCTACTCACCTTGGAAGCATTCCAGCTCTGGTGTCTGTGAGCCTGTGCTGCTGGACTCTTCCATCTCTTGTCTTCGCTGCTGCACTATTCCATCCAGATCAGAATAATCTTCGTTGAAATCCTGATGGGGAGAAAAAAACACAGAGGCTCAACTCTGTTCTAAATCTGAACAACCTAATTTCCTCTGACCTTCCTCTAGAATCTGAACCAAAGATCAAAGCTTTAAAACTGTTTAACCAGGAACATTCTTTGATATCAAGATGTTGAGATCAAGTTAAAAAAATAAACTCCATAAGATCACCAGAATTCAGAACTCATCCCCTGCCTTCTCTAAAAGAAAGACTGTTAAGTTAGACAAACTGTGAAGTCCAGGACAAGCAATAATAGGCTTAGACTATCGTCACCATATGCAGCTACACAGCTCTTTCATATGTGTGAACTCGCTTACAGAGGAAAGTTTGCTACTAGAAGCACTTCAAAAACTGTTCATGGCAGAGGACAAAGCAACTTTATGTCGTACAGTGAAACCTGACTACTGAACATAGATAGGAAGAGCATACAGACCTTGAAGAAATCCAAAGCATATGCATGTATATATACTGCATGTGACCAGATAAATTACACCTATGCTAATTATTTCCACTGTTTTCTAGTGTCAAAAGTCTCATGGAAGTTTTAGAAACAGATGTCATGATTTTCTTCAGTTTCCTGTCTTTAGACATTATAAATAGTACTTGCAATGAAAGATGCCATGCAACAAAAGAACAAGCTTCTAAACCATGTACCAGCGGCAGAGTTGTGGGACGATCAGCCCTGAAGCTGTTTCCTGCAGAAGAGGGATTTGGACTGTTGCCCATGCTTGTATCCTGAAAAAAAGTGGGAGTGTTAACAAGGAACTCCTTCAGAAACTACCTGTATTTCACAGCAGACAAGCAGTAATAATGAACACAAAGCTACATACCATCTTCACTGCCACTAGTACTTACCTCAAGATGTCTACAGATAGATTTTAATAGCTTGTAGGTGGTGTCTCTGGAGAGCAACGAGACAAACATGTACTGAAAAACAAAAGTTCCACAACTGTTTGAGAAAAGGCATACAGTACAAGCTTCCTTTTATCTAAATAAAACTGACATGTTTTTTCTGAACCAGTAACTATTTTCAAGAACTTTAGTACAGCATAAAAAGCCTGCTGTCCTTCTAAGCCTATGACTTGACGTTAACATGAACATGGAACAGGCACATAAAAGTTACCATGTTCTGCTGCAGGAACCAGAGATTAATCCGGATCTGCTCTTTCTTTTAAAAACACTTACCATACTATGTTTTACCTACTCCTTAAAAAAGCCCCAAACAAACAAACCCCCAAACTTGCTTTTATATACAGTTTCCTGCACCCACAAAATACTTGTGCAATGAAAATGGTTTATTTCTAAAGCAGCTCTTAGGATAATCATATTTCCTACTGATTGATGCAATTACTATTCCTGAGTATCACTGTAAGCAACTGTTTTTTGTGTGTCTAAGGTATGACTGGTTAGGTAAGAGATACAAGTAAATGGAAGGATACTGTCAGAGCTGCCAAAAAAGCAGGTAACCCTCTGTGCATGCACTTCCCGACTCAGCACTCTAGTGCTATGATACAGCAATCTTGGAAAACAGGGAATGAAAGATCATATGGACAGCAGGTGGCAAACAAGGATTCTGTTATTTATTTTCTCACCAAGTTTTTCTACATATCTTTTACTGCAGATCCAAAGTTAATAAGAGAAAAGAAATATAGACCTTGCCGGTCAAAAGAGAGGAAGCAGAATAAGCTAGAATCATCCCCCAAGAAACCAGACCCCTCAGGAATCTGAGTCTAAATGCCCACACACGACCAGTTCCTACAGCTGTTTATGTGGCCACTTGGCACTTTCAAGTATCCTTTTTATTACTGCCAGTAAGTAGGAAGAAAGAAGAAGTAGAAAAAAAATAAAAAGGAAAGCAGGCAGACAAATCCCATTGTCCTCCACCAGTACTTACCCTATCTGTCACTGTTGCTATGATCAGAGCATTTGGCACAAGAAGGGCAGTTTTGGTCTTCTTCAAAAGTGTCACTGACAGCACAGGTATACTAATCTGAAACAAGATCAATGAAGTGTTCGAATCCCAAACTGCATACAGATCTGCATGACGCTCTCTCCCAAAGGGATAGCCCACCTACTGGGATAAGCCAGACCTTCAACACTCGCCATTTAAAGATTTCTCCACTACATTTCTGACTACTGTTACTTCATGAAGAATAGGTATGGTTTCAGATTATTACTATTTCTTAAATACTTCTACTCTTGCTTTTATGAAATGCTAATCCAGACTTTTGTTTGTATCTTCCTTTCCTGATCCCTTCTGGCTCTCAAAAGACTATAGGCTTAGATCAGAAAAACAAACCAGTCTTAAAGCTATGCTTCTTTGTTTAGAAACTAAGTATTTCTGAACACATTAGACAAGACAAGCTTGTTGAAGAATGAACATAAAAGTCTTCTCACCACTTATAGATCTGCAACAAGCAGGTGAGTAAACATCTTGTCCTTCAGCAACCTTGGAAGACCCGATACCCATACACTCACTGACTTAAACTGATTCCTGTGTGTGCCAACCAGGCCGTCTACATTTACATTAAAAAGTCCTCCATCTTCCTTCCTGTTTTGTGTTTACATCCAAGCCATTAGCTTAATGTCTACGAAGTTTCAGAGTATTTTGCTTCAGATATTCTGCATGGGCTCTTCCTGTAAACTTCTTGTTACAAAGTAACAAATACCTGGTTTGACATTCAGTTGGAAAGCCTAGAGGTTTAGTGAGTTAGGCAAATATAATAATACTGGATATACATGATTAAGATACAGATCCTGTTAAAAATACCTTTGGCACAGGCTGTCACAACTACCGGAGAAATTTGGAAGCAAGGCTAAAAGTGTCCATAAATTGTTCAGTTAGAAATCACAGCACTGAATTAAAAACATGTAATTGGAGGAGAATGTAGTTACTCTGTGCAGTTTCTTGTTAACTTTTGTTCAGAACAGTAACATGAAATCATGACATGAAGAATTGTTGCAGATAAAAGAAAATATAATTGTGTGTAACAGCCTGGTTGCAAGACTGCTAAATACTGTTTGAACAGAAATCCTGCTGCAAGCTACAAAAAAGCAGTTTACAATTTTACTAGTTGGTTCAGTTTACGGTTTACTTCAAAGAACTTTGAATCACAGATGTTAACAGATTCTACTGCATGCAATTTTGATGGATAATATTACTGTAACCAAATCTAAAGTGTACTTCAGTGGGATTAAGCACTTGCTTATTGCACTGTTCCCACAGCATTAGATTGAAAAATCACTGCTTGATCACAATTATTTCTAGAGGGAATAATTATTATTTCAGAATAAAAGGTTTACCTGCAGGCAACTTAGAAAGCAATTTAAAAGGGTAAGATAATGTCTAAATCCAAGAAAGACTCAAGGCCAACATACGTAGTGAAATTAGAGCTACCTGGAAAAAAAGTTACGTCTTTCAAAGCCTATTCAATCCTGCAGAAGCAATCTTTTATTTTTGAATATGCATAGTGTCTTTACTGCATACTCAAAACTCCTGATTTACATGGCTGTTCCCTGCATCAAAGTTTTCAATTAAAAAAAAAATCTGCAGGTAGAATTAATGTCAAAAATTTACTAGAATGTGTAGATTTGCTGTTTCTCACAATAGAACACTTTATCACCAAGTTTAAATTGTTTTAAAAGTTCTAAGCCTCTGACTGCTAACAATGTTCTTGTTCCTGTGCAGCTTGATTTCCTCCTCCCCCTCCAACTACGTCATTCTTCACTGTATCCCTGATTTTCCTTCTTTCTTCTTGATGGTACTCCTAAAAGCTTAACAAAACTGTAAGTAAATGATACAGACTATCCCCTTCACTCTTAATTTTCCCCACAATGTTTTTTTGAAAACAAGACCCAGAACTGAATAATTTGCAATATTATTATAATCACATTTACAAATACAGTTTATTCTACCCTCTCTTGTAAAATGTTTTCACTTTTGTCATATATGTAAGTATGTATATATTCCTACATTTAAGAACCCTTTTGACTAAAGTAATTTCCTAGTCCTACATCATTATCATTCTGTACCTTTTTTCCCAGGTTTTTTTACTCACTACAGTTCTACTATATTCTTGTACTAACTAAGCTACTATATTCTTGCACTAACTAAGCTAACATTTAGCTTAGATTGAATTTAGAAAGTTGTTCCACAGTTTGAAGTCACATTTGTTCATGGTGAACAGAAGATTGTTAGTATAACAACTCCAATTTTAATGAAATTGCCAAAATAACTGTTACCAATATTGAATGACAGTATTCAACCAGTTAGTTAATTTTCTTTGTGTCACATAGCTTTTGCCAACATATACACCATCCACATTAATGTACAGTCTGCGACTAATAGAATCCATTAACTAGAAATCAACAACAACCAGGCCAAGCGGTGAAACACAATAACCCATAAGGCCACTATGGACAACAGGCTGTTCATAATTTTAAGCATTCTTTAAACCTATTACACCTTATAAAATGCACTTTAAATTATCCATTCAAAATAGTCAACAGCTGTAGTGGGCTTGCATGGCCTGGTTTTTGGTAGCAGGAAGGCTACAGGAGTGGCTCCTGTGAGAAGCTGCTAGAAGTTTCCACCATGTCCAGCAGAGCCAATCCCTGGGTAGCTCCAAGATGGACATGCCACTGGCCAAGGCTGGGCCAATTAGAAGTAGCGGTAACGCCCCTGTGGTAACAGATTTAAGAAGAAATCAAAGCAATACTGGTGGCGCAGTTTTAATTCCAACCAGAGAAGAGTGGGGTGAGAATATGTGAGCAGAAAACAACCATGGAGACACCAAAGTCAATGAAGAAGGAGGGGCAGCAGGTGCTCCAGGCGCTGGAGCTGAGATTCCCGTGCAGGCCATGGTGAAGGCCATGGTGAAGTAGCTCTGAAGCCCATGGAGGCCCATGGGGGTGCAGAGATCCACCTGCAGCCCGTGGAGGAGGCCATGCTGGAGCACATGGATACCCGGAAGGAGGCTGTGATCCTGTGGGAAACCCGTGGAGAGAGGGGCCCTGCTCCCAGGCTGGAGCAGCCTGTCCTTGATGGACTGCACCCCTGGAGGAGTGGCCCACACTGCAGCAGCTTGAGGGGAGCTGCTGCCTGGGGGATGGACACACGTTGGAGGAGTTCCTGGAGAACTGTCTCCCGTGGGAGGGACCCCACAGTGCAGCAGGGGAATGACTCCTCTCCCTGAGCAGTGGGAGAAGCCACGGGTGATGGACTGACCAAAACCCCCATTCCCTGTCTCCCTGCACTGCTGGGATAGGAGGTAGAGCTGGGAGGAGGGACTAGGGGGGAAAGGTGTTTCTAAGGGCTCATTTTACTTCTCATTATCCTGCTCTGGTTCTGTTACTGTAATAAATCCACTTTCCTATCTTTAACCTTGAGACTGTTTTGCCTGTGATGGTATTTGATGAGCAAACTCTCCTGGTCCTTAACTCATGAACCCTTTGTTAAATCCTCTCCCCTCTGTCCAGTTGCAGGGGGACTGAGCAAGCGGCTTTCGCTGGGTGCCTGGCATGCGGCCAGGGTCAACCCACAACAGCAGCAGAGAAGTGAGATAATCTCAATCCTTAAACTGATTTCAGCACTCAGCTCACTAGATCTAACTCTGAACTTTGTTCAAGGATGTACCTCAAAGAAAGAAGACAAAGCAATCCTTGAAGAAAATCGACCTGTTTCCCCCACAAAGGTCAAAAACAAAGCAGAGTTTATATAAACAAAACCACTCCAAAAGCTCCAAATCAACAGAGCCAAGTCTTTTTGCAAGGTCTTTGTTTTTATCTGTATGCATATCATTCACCACAGGGGGACTAAGCCAAGAAAGACTAAATAATGATCTTCCCAACAGTTCATATCTCATTTCTGCTTTGCCTACAAGACTGACAAGTAAAAACCTTGCAAACTTGTTTTTCTTTTCCTGTTCTCTGTTTATGCAAAACAGAAGTGCTAGAAGAATCCTTCAAAGAGCTTTGCTACTCAAGTTAGAAGGCAGTTTTACTTCTTCCTCTTTAACTGCCTTAATATGCTTGATCCTTCTCTCCAGTTCTCCAACTAGTCTTGGAGTCCTTAAAACTTTTCAGTCTCCATTCCTCCTCCTCCTCTTTTAAATGCTTACCCCAAGAGAGACATGTTTGCAGTTTGTGCTATATGGGTTTGGCAATGCCCTCACTACTGCTTGTCAGAACCTTTCCTTTCATCTGTTTCTTTCACACAAGAAGTCCTTAAACAAGAGACTCCAACTCTAATAAAGATAATAGTGCTCCAGTTTTAGAGTGAATTTTGGGCATCACTTATGAATAGTGATTGTATTTGATAAAACTCAGAAGTATTAGTATCCCAGTCATGCATAATAATTTGAACTTCTGGTGATGAACAAATTCTTAAGAATGGCATTACTATTTGGTACATAATAGATTTTACTAACCTTAGTGTCTTTACCAAAAACCTTGGAATGGAAGCAAATCCAGTTTTCAGAAAGGAATAACTTTCCTTGGTACAGAATTTCTTTCTGCAGAGCACAGGTAAAGCCTGAAACAAATATATACTCTATAATCTTTAAGCTAATCACAACCCAAGCCAAGCCAATTTGACTTTTGTTTTGTTCTTTTTTCAAAGCCATAATATGTTTAGGTTTATACCTTTTGCTAAACATTGTCAAACCTTGAAATTTTCACTAAGTTTAACTTATTCTGACAAGCTCAGAAGATGTCACAGGCCTAAGTTTAGATGCAAAATATTTGAAGGACAACAACTGAAATAAGTAAAATGCATAGTAACATGCAACTGGTCTCCAAAAGTCAAAAATCTTTTCTGAGCGAGTACAACCTAGCTTCCTATAAACTTTTTAATAGCTCCTAGGTAACTATACTACTTAAACGTAAAGAGTTTAATGATAGGTTTTATTTTTAAACTTCTAGCTCTGTAGCAGTTGTCTAACCTAGATGCCCAATAGAGGTACAACACATGTAAAGTAATACTGCTTTTACCCCACAGACATTGAGCAAACCATTTTTTACTCATGAACTGCCTTCCCTGTATTCCTCTGAAGAAATATTGGCTATACATGTCTGCGTAGAATTCCTTTGTTAGAAGTACCACAGACAACAGTAGAATATTTAAAATTTTTATATTCTTTTCCTATTAGTGTTTTTATATATTAAACCTGTCTCAAGCAGTGCCTTTAGTAAGGAAAATCCAGTACCAAAAAATATTGCACTAGGCTACCCTGCTAAGAACAGCAAAGTGGGCTACAATTTCAAAATATAACAAACATGCAGAGATTTGAGTTTTCCAAGATGACAACAAAATGCCCATTGCATGTGGATCAAGGCCCTGCAGCTCTAAGCAACTGGAGTTAAAGGTTTTTAAAATTTTGGTAGTTCCTCTTGTACAGCACCACAGTTGTTGGGTAACAACATTATCTATGATTCACAGCCAACAACAACATGGGGATTAATACTTACTTTGTTTCAGTGGCTCATCAATGGGAACATCTAGAAACAGCTTATGAAAGTGTGCATTTGCCTTCAGCTAAAAAACAAAAAGGCCCACACCCAAAAGACACATACTTTATTAGACAGTCTGACAACCATGTGACCTGCTCCATGTTCTGTCCTCCCCACACCTTCTCATTTTGCCCATTTGTTTTAAAATAAATCCTTGTTTTTTTCTATGTGGCTATTAACTCTATATTCTGCTTTACCCCGACTCTAACACACTGATGGAAAAGGAACCTATGTCCTTATACAACCATGAACTACAACACTGCTAAACAAAAGGCCTCTCATGGTAGTTACGAGTTTACTTTTACTATACATAAGCAAACAAGTAGATTCTCTGCCTTACCTGATTTGAGGCACGTTTTTTCCGTTCAATCTTGGAGTCACTCTTGAGTGTCAGGACTGGACTATCTGTGCTGCTCTTGGTCCTGAAGATTTAAAACATTTGATATAAGCCTGACCTCAGTTCATTAGTCTTGGTAAGTTACCAATAGGATGTGGTTTCCATGAAACATTTTAACCCCTTAGATAACTTTTATCTAATTCATCAAGAATTATGCAGAGATAAAGAGGAGTATATCTTTTCTTAAACTATTTCAGTCTGCACTGAGGTCTTCTATTAATTTAGAAGGGGTATTTAAAATAACTTACTAGGTGTAAGGAAGTGAAACATTTTTGCGACTTAATGAGTTATCACAGCGCTTAGCTTCACATTCATTTGTTTCTTGGCAACTAATACTAAGCACGTTTCTTACTAATGCAAGATAAAATAAGATAAAATTTAGTAGCTGAGGCTGGAAGGCAGTGTATATTACAAGATGTGAGCTCATCTGAAAAGTGCAACAGAGAAGAGGCATAGGTGCACAAGTCAGAGGATGGCTATGAACTGTGTAGTGTAGTGTAATGAAATCATTAAGATAGCCAGCAACCCTAGAGGATATGAAATGGAATTTTCAGTGCCAGTTGTATAGGTACCTGTACAGCTCCAGCCATTTATACTGCAAAACCAAACAAAAACCCAAACAACTCTAGAAAAGAACAAGTACAGAGCAAAGTCTCTGTTAATGGCTGGGAAAATCAGTTTTGCCTGTTTTATACAGGAGAAATTAATGGTATGGACTGTTCAGAGAAACAAATAGAGAGGTGGGATAACTGTTTCATATATCAGGAAGAGGAGAGCTATTTAGCACAGAACAAATGCATATCAACACACTATAAAAATCATGTAGCTCTTTTCTGGACACCTTCAGATACAAACTGAAGAGAAGAAGGAAAGAACGTAACACAGGGCTCTTACACTGAACGACCTGAACAACATGTTGTGCTACAAAGATACAGTAGGGAAGGAAAGGTGCTACAAAACTTTCCATTACCTGCACCATATCCTGCACAACAAGTCTTCTTTACTTCCCTAAGCTTGAGAGGTTCAGGGTTTCCAGTAAATACCATAAAAGTGAGAGAAAAAGAAACTCCAAGTGTTACGGAGACACAGCTGGAAAGATATTGTATAGCGGGACTAACAGACAGCAGGGAATTGGCTGCATTATCTCAGGTGGTCCCTCACAGAAGAACACGCTAAAATACATGTGTACAGGTATTTGTGTGCATATGTAAAATACAGGTCAAACTGAAACAAACAGTAAGCTTGACAAAAAACTTGTGCCTACCCCTCACCAAATATAGTCAACAACAGTATGAGAGATAAGACTGCAACATTTGGAAAAAACCAAAGTGATGACATATTCCTTCATATACCTTTTCCTCAAAGATGCTTCATGAAAGTAAGTAATGTTTTTTAAAATATTTGCCTTGTGATCAAAACCACAGTGTCAGGCTGACCTTTGCCTTTTGCACTGACTGTTCAGTTAACAAAGCGAAAGATGAAAAAGTTGTGTTCAAGCCATCCAAGTGGGGTCTTAGCTTCTTTTGGAAGCATTTACAATGCATTCCAATTCTCCAACAAAAGAAGAATGTTTTTGCAAGACGTTACAAAAATCTGATGCAATATACAGCAGAGAGTCCAAAATTAAAACTTATGACATAGTTTTACCATGGACAATCAATATTCCAGCATGAAAGTGTTCTGGAAACAGGCCAGGATGCAAACTGCAGCTCAGTTTGACTGCCTGTCAAGTTGATTATGAAAGGGATGTAACTAGCAGTGGTACCAAACAGTGCAATATATTTTTTTCCTAGAACAGGGAAACTAAGCCAGCTCAAAGTCTAAATTCTATTCTGACTGTTTACGGTGTGTAACAGAGAAACCGTGGAAGTGCCTTGATTTCTGTTTACTTGCATAATGTGCAAACTAACCCTCAGTTAGGATGTCTGATAAACAGTGCTACTCAGTCTAGCTTTTTTAGAGGGTTGTAGCCATTCTAATTCTCTAACTAGAAGAAAACTGACAGTATTTCTGAAATTACCTAGGAACATCAAGTTTCCTGCGGTCATCAAAATACTCCATTTCACTGGTAGGGGTCTGCAGCAACACAGTAGGTGATTTTCCGGCCTTTCTTTTTTCGTCTGTTCCATTTTCTCCATCTGAACTGCACGGGGAAAAATCAAGAAAACAATCAATCAAAAGAGAGACAGAAGCGTGTATTACAGGATTCATAATGATGTCAAATGCCACTGCAACATGTCGGCAAGACAGCATATATTAAAGAACAAAATTATGACATATCTTTGCATTAAGGTCCTGAAAAATCTTCATCTACTGACCTGACAGTATTATACATCTGAACTGTACTCTGAGCTCCAGTACTGGAATTTCAGCAACGAAGAGTGGAAAACTGAAATACTGCCATGGATATTTCAGCGTTCATAATATTTGTAGCTCTAGCTTCTGTTCCAAAAAGAATGCCTCATTTAGGAAAAATGCATTCCATATTCAATACTCAGACTCAGATGACTAATGGAAATTAATTTGATTTGCAATCCAGGAGAAAAACATCCTGCATGACAGCACTTGGTGCTTAGCAGACTATTTGTGGCTCAATGTTGCAAGAGGAAGAAGATGGGTCCTATTCTGCCTCTCACTTACCTCTTCTGTGACAGTCCACATGCAGAATTTTCACAACGAAGATTCCTTTCCAAATACAAAAAGCATCGGTTTTATTTTACAAAAGCAGCACTGCCACCACAGTGTATTGTCTTTTCATAGCACATGCCACTGCCTCAGAAATCTATGTTAAGGAACCAGAGTCTGAAGGCTAAGTGAGATGGCATTAGAGCCTCCCTCTGGCTTCCCTTTTCATAATTTTCCAATAAAATGTTAACTCAGAAAATTTAGAGAAAAAGAGTTGTCATTAATAACAGGGTGTGAAGAATTATGACACTTTAAAAATACATGACAAATATATATACACATGTACCTGCAGAAACCTGAAGCCTCAGAAAAACTACAGGATGCTCTTAGCAATTAAGAGGAAAGCCAAACCACTAAACTCAGGAAAACCCACTAATTGAATGTCTGGCCTGAATGATTCCATTTACTTTCCATTATAATGTTTAATTTTTGCAACTTTACAGCAACACCACAGCCATCATGTGACAGTGTCTTTACTATGAAGAGCTTGTTTTTCCTACGAAGACAGAAGTTTTGCTAACAGAGGTTCTCAAATTGATTTAATCTTCTTTTAGGAAGGGCACAAAAATATTTTTTGCCTTTATTACACTCTGATGAGTAAGATCAGAAGATAAACCTCACAACACCTTAACGGAGATCTAATGAGGTGTTATCCTACCTCAAAGCTAAACTAGACCTTACGTCACATGATAAATGCCAGGATTCTCAAGGCATCTTATGATTACATACAGCAACTATTTCCCTATCTAATCCTTCCTCAACCCTTAGCACTTCCCACCACAGGGGCACTGAATTCAAACTTCCTAAGTCACGCTTTATTAGTGCTGTAATCCTTTCAATTGTATGTAAAGCCAACAATGAAAAAACCCTATTATTTCCTCATACTTCACTCTTGAAGCAGCTCTGCCTGGCTACAAATCATCAGCTTTTCTTTTCAGCCGACATAAACTGTAATTAAATAGGCAATTCATGACATTCAAGTGGAACCCAATCTGACTGAAAAACCCAAATAAGCAGTTTTATGTTGTTTGAGATTCTAAGCAGACAGACAGACAGACTACCAACTCAAGGTGCTCCTTTAAACATAGGGGAGTTTATATTACAAAAGCCTGCAAATCCTGAAAATGTCTTATTCACAGTCTTGCTACCTGTTAATACTTTTATTCCCCAAATCCTTGGGCTCCAAGGGTGGCCAGAAAATACCAGAAATGAGTGGGATGAGGAACAGGGTGATGCAAAATTGTCAGGTTTACTCACACCTGCATTTCAAAAAAGCAGCTCAGCATGGAAACTCCCAGCTGAACAGGACTACATAACGCAGCAGTGTTTTTAAGATGCAGTTGCTTGAGCCTAAAGCCTGACTGGTGTCTGTCACTGCCTTGGGCAGCCTGCAATTCTTACATGGCAATGGTACCAGCTGAGCAAGGCAGCCTGTCTTACACCTCCCTACTACAAATATATTTCAAAAAACCTGTAACAGAGGTTCTAGTGTTCACTTACATCTGTCAGCATGGTTAGATGCTTTGCTGCTCTTAAATGCTTTTTCTCCTCACTTTTTCTCATACTCCCTTTCCCTCACCTCTAAGTTAATCCATACTTTGCAGTTAAACTTATGAGCCTGTTCTATCCTGTCCTCTCTCCTAACTTCTACTATTCTTGAATCTCTAGTGTCTGAACTCATTCACTCTATCTGCTTTCAGATGTCAGACAGCTTGGGCATCTCAATATGCCCATCCTGCTGACAGGCGTGCCCAGAACGCTGAGCTAAGCTGTGCCAGCCTGCTCACCTCTCCCGGATTGTGTTCTGCAGCTGAGAACGGCGACAGTGCACCCAACACAGGTGTGAGGAGACTCACCCATTAACACGTGCCACTGACAATAGCAATTGGGTGTACTCCTACCAGCTGATATGGTTACACAATGTCTGTCCTTCACCCTACCTGCTTTATGCCTCCTTCACATAAAGAAAAGCTCCGTAAGGATTTGTACTTATACTTCTGATAACTACAGCTTCACACAGCTGCTAAGTTACTAGGCGGTGTTTTTTTAAGTATCAGAAGAATCTTAGCTGACCTTCTGGAGAAGATCCTAAGCCTTCCTTTCCTTTCCCATAACCAGTAAAATACTGTTTATCAAATCACATGTATATTAAAGCACTACTTACATTTTCATGAGTGAGTCAGTATTCATAAATGCTTTGTAAAAAGAGCAGAAAAGTCAGGAACAACAACAAAAAAATTAGATCAAGACCACGTAAGAAACAAGTGATTCTCACTACAACTGTTTGCACATAAAAGAACTGTATCTGCAAATATCTGGGCAAAACAAAATAACTTTGTGACATCAGGACCATTGACATGAAAAAGAGAAATTCTCATATATTTGGTACTCCTACCAAGCCTATTAAAATAAAGGTTAAAAGAAAAAAAGAAGAGGAGCTGTCTCTAGTTTCCAAATAAAGAACAGCTGTCACAGAGAGTATTTTCAGAGTTAAAGTCTGCACTTACAATGGGATCACACATTGCATCTAAGCAAGTTAAAATAAATGATAGTTGTATTTAAGGGAAAGGATTATGAAATACAAAAACCAAAGCAGTGGACTAAGTTCCACTCTACTGTAGTTCAGAAACACATTACTCATCAATAGATTTTACAAGTCAGAGGAACTTCATCTCTTCCGATCTGAACGGTTTCTGTGAAACAAAAGCTTTCTGGAAGACATATGTGTCAAGCTCCTTGTATTGCATAGAATTTTCTGAACTTCAAAAGGTTGTCTTGTGAAAGTTATACCGTACCCCATTAATGGGAATTTTTCAAGAGAAAAAAGATGAAACACGTTAATCTAAAATAGAAACTTTTGCCCTGTTTGAGTAAGAAGTACTGAACAAAAACAAAATGAGAGAGAAGTGCTAATAGGTTGCAGTTTGGAAAGGAACAACTTCTGTCTTTGACAACCCCAGTACCAAACCCCAGTTCCAAACCAGACACAGACACTTCTCAGGCATACCTAAGAGATGTCAAAATTCCAGAACTATATGGTGGTTACTGTCTTTAATTCTCTGCAACCACAGAAATCCTTCCACTTGCAACCACACAAATCCTCAGGACACCTATGCTACTTGGTCCACCTGATAACTGCTCTAGAAGTTCAGAAGCCAAAATAAGTTGTGACAAACCAGTCTCCCAGGCCACAAATTGCAGATCAGTTATGTCAGAGGAAAAAGACCTGTTGAATAACCAGAGATGTTAGCTACAACTGCAATTGTTTGCAAAACTGGAGTCAAACCATATTTCCCAAGGGTTTAATGTGACTCAGCATTGGTGCAATGTTCCATCTGTGGATGGAGCATACATATTGAATCATCATGTTACCTTAGAAGTTCTGTTTGTCCCATTTTGTTTCTATTATACAAAAAGGATTAATTTTGCAACAGCAGCTAGACTGCTATACTAGTGCAAATGATCAACCAAAATAGCTGGGGAGTAATTTCTCTGCTAATGTCCACAATCATGCTTGGTACAACACTTGAGAAAATATCCATCACAAATACGACATTCTGTATCTTTTGGTTCTGTTGGATTTACAGGGTAGCTGTTGGCAGACTGAAAGGATTTGACAAAGGAATCAAAGTAGTGTGAAAGGTCCTAATGCTAAGAGACAGTGTTATTTCAGCTATTCTTACTCCCTGACACGAGTCTGTTCAGGCGAAGGAATGGGCTATTTTTACAGAAACTAAAAGTCAAAGGGAGAGACTCCAAACATTTAAGGATCCACATAAAGATGACAGACTTTGGCAGGCTTTAAAAGCAGAGAAGATGGAGCAGGATGAAGAGATCTATCTAGGCAGTATCCAAAAGACATGCCAGCAATATGCTTCAAGCAGAGATGACTACAGGAGGGTAAGATGGAATGTATCAATGCTTGAAAGAAATTGGTGAGCATGCTGCAGGTCTCCTCCTAAGCACTGACTTTCCTTGACCTATCATGTCCTAGAGAAACAATCATGTCGAACTACCTTTTGCTAGGACTAAAGCCTAAAAGTCTTCTTTCAAAAGATATGTTTCATCATTCTACTAGACAGCTTTTCTATGTCACACCAGTGTGAACAAACTTATTTTTGCACGTATAATCAGATTCTGAGTGCTTTATCTGATGAGCTTGCTTTCATACTGTATACAGTTCAGTTACTTCACACCTGGACTGAAGAAAATACTTTTCCACTGTAAACTCTCCTGCTGTCCTCTTCATAGCAAATTAGAATGGTGTCTGTACCGGAAAAACCAGAATTAGTGCTCAAATTGAGGATTTAAGTATTGTCTGTTTGTATAGCCTTGTCACTCAGAAGTAAAAATGCCTTCAGCAGCTCTGCAGCCATGCTCCAGTGTTACGTGGTATGCAGCTTATGTGAGAAAACACATCTCCCAGAAATAATGCCTCAAAATAATGTCATGATTTACTCCAGTTTTAAGATCAAGTATCACTTTTACCTTGCAAATGGACAACCAAAAATTGACTATCACTGAGACTCCCAAACTATCAAAATAGGCAGAAAATGAGCTACAGCTACCCTAATCACATAGGGGCAGAGAGCTGCTTAACAACTGCTGTAATAGATGTTAAAGATGGCCATAAACTATCCATCTGGTATTTGTATAACTCCATATACTTAGCACACAGCTTGTACTTAAGGCTGAAATCTGAGGAAATAAAGCAGCTGATTCTGAAGTGCGGCATTTTGTATGCCTTTTGTGTAGCAAATATACAACCAGCAGATGTATTTATACCAAATACAGAGAGCAGAGAAGCATTAATGACAATGTGGAGATGTGAAACCCTGCATGATGGAAAAGGTCAGTTTCTCAATATGAATAGGTATGAACCAGACTGAGATTTACCTTCCTCAGGTTGTTCAAGGAGCACGCTAATTCTCTTCTCATGTGATCAGAGTCAAACACGGCATAATGGAGGCAGAGTTACACAGCTGCACATTAACTATATAAAGCATGCATATGGATAGACCCACATGCATATACACCACTTGTTTCTCTATACATTTCTAGGATGAAACACATCTGCAGGCACAGCTGGAATCTTGATGTCAGATTGCACCAAAAAAGGAATGAACCTTACTGTTTAGGACTTTCTTAAAATCTGAATCTAATTTTATACATCAAGGTAATGAACTGCAGAAATGCTTACAGTGTTCTATTCTACACTTATCTCTTGGAACACAATTACTCACCTGTCAGCAGTTTCCTATGTCTGTGTTGCTAAGTCTTTATGAAAAATGTTAATTTTTGAGTTAATACTGAACAGAAATCCCTCCAACACTGTTAAGGACAGAGGAAGTCAGGTTTTTCTCCTCAACTAAATAGACATTTCACATAATAACTAGATCAAGTTTCACACTGTCTTACCACTTGGACATCAGCAAGATCACTGTGACACCGCAGACGTCATTAGCAAGTATGTAAATTCTCTGCTCTATATACCATCTATTATTAACTGTCTGTATTCCCTGTCTAATCAAAACCAGACTGCTATCAAGTTCCGTAGAAAAAAAAAAAAACCACAGAAGAATTCCCTGTGCTCTGAAACAAGAGACACTATAACAAGATATTTTACTAAGTTAACAGTAGAACAGGAACACAAGCCATTTAGCTCTCTTGTCTTCTCAAGAGTTTCCGTTTCATATATCCACTTCAAAAGGCACAAGCCCTCTCATATGTATCTTCACTCAACTCCACAAGACTACCGTGATGCACTTTTCATGGGAGTTTCAGTAGGATGACTAACAACTGTTTATCTGAACATAGGCATAGTCAAATCTAGCACAATACACAAATCTTTGACAGATACATTTCTGGAAAAAAAAAAAAACTAAGCAAAAGACATTCATTCACCTCTATTATGGATGGGAGCCAGTGTTTTTCTCATTCTCCAACCTGCCTTCATCCTTGAGGAGAAAATGTTTTCTAATCTTCAAGTTCTAGCCTACCTCATCTTCTAACCGAAAGCAAGACAGAAACAGGATCACAATCCATATTGAAAAGAATGCGTGCAGTCTTATTTGACATTTTTACCTTTAGCTTCCAGAGGTAACAGGTGAAAGGGAAAAGAAAGTATTACTGATTTATGACTTGTTGAGGGTGCAGAAAGGACAGAAAAGGCACTTAAGTGCCAGGTCTACCTGTTGTTCATACCAAATTCAATAAAAAAGAGAAATACTGCATCTATATACAATTCATATGTTCAATATAACCATATAGGTATCTATCAATCAGAGATGTTCCTTAACTCAGGCAGAAACTACACAAATCCATTTGAGAAAACACAAGCATCTTTACAAATGAGGCCTGATCAACATAGAGTAAGCATAAAGGTTTGGCCTCATTACCTGAAGCTATATCTTTGGTTTCTGAAGGAAGAATTACAGAGGAACATACCTCAAAGTGACGCAAGACTTGGTTGCCACTTTTCCAGCATTAATTGGGCTTTTGAAAAAAACTAGTAGTTACATCAGATTCAAATACTTAAAAAAAAAAAAAAAAAGACAAACAAAAAGCAGACACCAGCAATTATATCAACAACTGTTAAGAATGCAAATAGTTAGAGATGAAAGCAAGCGATCTGGGAGCTATCGTACTAACACTTTTATTTCATTCTCTGCCATTAAAAAGTGAAGCTGCCATAAACCACTTGATCAGAGTCTTCTGTTTTATAGCACTTTTAGAAATAATGATTCTCTATACTGCAGATAAAGTGTTTTAATCAATGTACATGAGAAAAAATAATTTTTATTCTTCTGACAGGTTATATACAAAGAGAAGGATGGTTGAGTTAGCTCATAAAGCAGTTTCTTTGAAAACTGGCATTGATAAAAGCTAAAAGATAATCCATAATCATTAATAAGGTTTCCCTGTTTAAAGTGTATTAAAGATAGATTCAGCTCCTACATATCTTATGTACATTTTTTTTAAGGTTCCCCAGCAAGAACACTGCGTAACAAAAGCCAAATGAAAAATTAGATGAAAACGAACATCTAACTGTGTCTATCTACTGTGTTTTATCACACTGTTCTTGTTTA
Source organism: Atrichornis clamosus (assembly GCA_013400975.1). NCBI lineage: Eukaryota > Metazoa > Chordata > Aves > Passeriformes > Menuridae > Atrichornis > Atrichornis clamosus. The sequence continues at coordinate 112,398 of WBMZ01008103.1, read as the reverse complement.
AGAGGCAAGATTAATTCAGGAGACAAAATCTGAAGTTTCAAGGAACACCCGAGTACTTTTTTCATGTTTCATCACGCCTTTCACCAAGGACAGAAGTGAACCAGTTCTGTCCACCTGTTCACCAAGGATCTTGCAGTGCTGAATTTCCCATTATTGTCTTTTCAACCTATGATTGCTCTTACAGACCCGCCTGTGTGTTCATGGAAAAGACCAGAACAATGTGGATAATCAAATACAAAAGCTACTATTTCACAGTAGGAAATACTAGCTCCCAACAATGGGTCTAACCAAGACTAATCACAACAGTGCCTTTGACTGTGACAGTGAATATAAGGAACCATTTTACTTCCAGAGTCTTGGGAAAATATAGTCTTACTAGAATCAGATGTGACACGTGGTGGTCAGACACCTGCTAAGGCCAACTGGGCTTTCTATTTTCTGTGTCACCAGGACACTGAGTCTGAAGGCTCTCAAAACCTCCTTCTTCAATCTGAGCCTTTCCACTAGCCACAAGCTGTCCACCATGGCAAAAAACACTCTCTCCTATGCTGGTCATACCATGTTTACATGTATTTCAAAATTTCTCAAAACCAAATAGGAATATATTTAATTCTGTTATTTGCTGGACTTTTGTACAATAACCTTCTTCTCGTTGAGAAAAAGGCTGAACAAACCTAAACAGCTCTTCGTGAACTAGAGCAGCATAGATGATGTCTACAAAAGTACCATCAAGCGTCTTTTGCCTAGGTGGTCTGTCTTTCACAAACAGACTAAAACTACAGCCAGAGGGCTAAACGGAGGCACCTGCAGCAATACGCCTCAGTAGAGGACATGCCAGGGTATGGCTGGCTTTACAGGGGATGTACAGAATTGCAGTTTTATAGACAGGTAACTAGAAGGCTTCCCCCTTCTATCCAGAGAGGGTGAAGGCTTCAGTCTGCCTGTACATTCCCTGCTCTGCGGAAATTGTCTGTTGTCTATCTGCAGTCTACATATTATTTCCTGCCACTCTTTCTGGAGCTTATTAACCTCCCTAACCTTAGAGTGCTATTTTTCAAGGACAGAGGAAGAAGATAGTCAGTGCCAGGTGGAAGTTTAGTTAAAGGAAGTGGATACTTCAGTACAGCACTGAAGCTCAGTTGCCACAGAATAAAGGGGTAGCTGTGCTCTCCTTCAGCTCCTACAGCTCCTTCTTCTCCCCTTTATTCAGATGTCCCACCTCCCAGTACTTGATTCACTTACTGTAATGATCACCCCAACATGAGACATTATGCCTTTTTACGAAAATGAGAAAGGATCCTATACAGGGAGGGCGGATGGACAGAGGGCTCATGTCCTGCTGGCATCCTTCAGTCTCCTCTGCATCAACCAGAAGGAAAAAAAGGTGTTTTAAATATTTGTTTACAGTCTTCTGGCAAGAAAACATAATTTCTTTCTAATTTTGGGGTAGCTCAGAGATTTCCTAGACAAAGCAAGAAGTTTATTTTCAAGGAAAAGTGGAGAAACAGGGAAACACAACTTGTCCTATCGTATTCCTATTATCTGCAGAGAAATTACTCCTCTGTGATGACAATATTTGAAGAGACTTTTGCTGATCAGCCTAACTGGATCCGGACTGGTAACTAAGAATTTTGGTTAAAATAAGCACTAGAAAAGAGGTCTGTAAAGACTGCTAGACCAAATACAAGATCTCTCTGATATAACAGTAGCACACATCTGAAAAGATTAACTGGAAAGGATACACATGGACGTGGCAACAACTATGTACAGAGCAAGAGGACCACTAGTTCCTGCAGTGGCATCATTAGATAAGGACATAATTTCTCACCACATGACTGCAACATATATGGAGATGGTAGTAAGAAGACAATACTCTGATACTATGTTTATACATCACCTGCCAAATATCACCAACAAATCCTGCTGCCCAAAGCTTATCTCTAGTACTATGCTTCCTAACAAATATTTCTACAGATTGCATAAAACCAGTATATACATTTGGGAGTATTTCTGGTTAGCCACATGAGGCATCTAGGTAGAAAGAAAGGGGTGTTCAGGCTTGTATCATGCATTACATGTCAAAACATTATTTTTTAAAAGTTGCTTTTATAACTTAAGCATGCACATAAAGTGAACAAACTAAGAAAGAAGCAATTAAAAACATCATCATGAACAAATGAAGGTCACCTAGATTGGAAAATCCTTGTCATACCTCAAATTTAAATGTTTCATTTGAAAGCCTATTCTTCTTTACAGATCATGTGTTCCAACTTTTGATATAAAAATAAGGAAGAATCATTAGGAAAGAATTAAAAAAATATGATACTCAATATGTGTTAATATCTTCATCCCCTGAAAGTACATACCTACACCTTTCTCCCTTTGCAAAAGAAAACACAGTAGAAGTTTGGCTGCTGGAAAGGAGTTACCCTAGACTAAAGCTGAAATAAAACTTTGAATCAGTAATAAATAATCTCCCCTTTCTTCTCTGCATTTTGTGTCTCTCTCAAGTAAGAGACTTCAAGAAGAAAAATTAGCAAATTGTGATTATGCACAAGTCAGTCAATTAATTTTGTTTTAATTTATCAACTGATAAACAGTTATTAGGAAACATCTGTTACAGTACAGTAATATGCCAGATAAGCAAACCATAAAAATCACATTCTCTCTCTGCCCAGAAGTACACAATTTACTTGCAAGCATTTTCCACTGCTTTCAGCAGCATATTTTCCCTAGTGTCTACAACGTACTTTTATTTTAAAAAATAATAAAAAAAATTTCTAAAATCTTCCATGCCTTTCAGACTCTTAAGTCCCGGCCTCTTCATTTCTTTAAATTACACTGGGCAATTGGACATTACCTTATACTGTAAGCCATAAGGGGACAGGACGTGCCATTTAATGTTAGCATAATCTTGCCATACAGTAACTCATCACATCATACTTGTAGAGACAGATTGAATCATACCAGCACAAATACTATCTGTGGCATCAGAAATTATATATGGACTTCAACAGAAGCAAGCATGGGGGAAAGCAGAGGGATGTTGACAAAGATATGAACTGCTTGCTATTACATCTTTTCCATTTCTCCTTAATGTGCCACACTCTTATTTTCAATGCTAAAGCATCTGTTCCACCAGCTGTCCCTGATGCAGGGCTGACAGCTTCTAAGGTAGGTCCAGTGCCACCACAAAAATAACACACCCTGCTTTCCTGTCGGAAAAATAAATATCCTCTAAATACAATGCAAAGATTAACTCTTTTTTGGTCCAAAGCCACAAGAGGATGTAATGGTCAGGGAACATCACTTGGAAGGTTCTTTTCCGTCCAGAAATTTTTTATTTGCTTGGAAAGAACTCCACATAACGACAAACTTGTGGCACATCACTATTTTGGATTTGCATAATAACAGTGCTCATCTTTCACACAGTGTTATCTCTGGGGTTGTACAACTCAGAGAGACCTACTGCAAACTTTGTAAATATGTAAAATTCACTAAACATGTCAGAGTAGGTCATTTTCTAAATCAATATGACCATACTTAACTCTCCTGAATTACTGGCAGAGAAATATAAACTTCCTGGTTTCTAATCCTCAAATATTTAAGAAAAACTAATGCAACATCCCCCACCAAAAAAACCTAAACCCAACAAAACCCAAAAACACCCAAGTGGTCACCATGAGCTCTGTTAGTTGCCTACTGTTCCCTGGAAGTACATGAGGGGAATGAAACTTCACCAAATCCACATACACTTACATATAACATTTTCTAAAGCCAAATCTTCAATGATTCAGCTTGTGGCAATCCCATTTATAGGTGAATTAAAGACATGATTTTGTTCTTCTTCTTGGGCTGAACAATCTCTCCTGTAACCTCACGTCAGTCAAACCAAAGTTACCTGGCTTATGAGGTTGGTTAACTCACAGTCAAATGAACACAACAGTTTTTCAGAAGGAGCTCACTACCAGTTAAACGGGGCTGGCAAATAAATTTCAACTTTGTTTCCAACCAGCAAATGCTTCAACAGTTTTCTAGTTTAAGACAAAGCTTTTCAAATTTTTTTGCCTCCCCCAGTCTTTGCACCCTCCTGCTGCAGAGGCTAGTATTGCTGAACACTGTGTAACAGACTGCCTAGCTCTCCCCTGTGTGACACCTACTGAACAGCAAAAATTGACAGCTGAAAAAATCCTAGAGAGTCATAGTTAGTAAGACTTCTCCATTTATCACATAGTTAAGACTCACTTCTAAAACTGTAGCTGATTCAGGACTGAAAGACTAAACACCTGGGGGCAAAACATATGGTCAGTTAGTTACCTGGTGCATGTGCAATGCCTCCAAGACCAAGCTTTCCATATACTATCTGGGACTCCTAGTTCTATTCTCTAAAGAGAAAAATCAGATATAGATCTTGCATACCTGAAGAACTTCATTAGGTTCACTGGCATAATTCTGCGCTGGAGATCAGGATCCAAGGCTTGAAGTTAGAAGACTCTAGAGAAGGTCTGGGAATTACGTTTCGTTTGTGGTGTGAAGTCACTGATGTGATTACACCATACAGGATGAAGGACACTTAGAAGACACTTTGATTCCCAGTGCTCTCTAACAAGCAAGTTATTTCCGGCAACAGATTTCACTGTGATATATACTTTAGGAATACACCTGCTTAGAGATTATGCATACAACAGCTGGGGAAAAACCCCAAAAACCAACACAGTCCTTCTCAAGAGTTTCTTTCCAGAGAGAGTTAGCTGCTTGTCTTCCTTTCGCCTGCAGGTTGTTTAAGATTAAATTTTTGTGAAGAAACGTTCTTTGGGAGGAGGAGTCATCCCAGATTAGGAGAAAGTTAACTCTTTCAAATTTCTTTTGAGGAGAAAGCCCCACATTTTTTAGTTTCTCATTTTGCAGATGTTTAACTTCTCAATCACTATCCTTGGGACTGCCAAGACCCATGTGAATTGGGAGCCTGGTATGGAAACACACAGCTGCTTGATTCCAGCAATGTTTTCACAGTAATGATCATTGCCACAGCACACAAGCACCTAACCAACTTGAGATCTCCACAGGAAGCCAGAGACCAGTGCAGGAGATGAATCTTTATAATTTAACCCCTGATATCCCCAGTCTTCATCAGAGGCTGGGAAGGTCTGCAGCCTCAAGGGAGTGCAGGGAGTCCTCCCATCCTTCTGAGCCCTCTGACCTCCCTACTTTCCATCAATTAGCCCAAGCAGGCAGCCTTTAGCAGCCAGCAGGGCCTCCTCTTCCTCCTGAAGAATATATTCGATCTGCTCACCTGCTCAATTTTTACAGTACCTCTCAGGTTAAAAGGCAGAAGTATGAGTATGGGTTTTGCCACGTTGGGCAAGGAGCCACGCTCAGGTAAGCGAGCACACCGTCCTGCCCGAGCGCCTCATCCCGTCTCTGTCTGGGACATTAGTCAGATTGAACCCCCGTTTTACTGCCTCTTGCCTGTATACGACTCTGTGAACTTTCCACAATGTTCTGGGTTTTCCTGGCCTCAGAGGAAAGGATCACAGCTTCCCACAGAGCCCATGCACTTTGTAATCGACAAAGCACAGCTACTGTATTTCTGTGCCACGGCTCAGAAAGATTTCCAGGATGGTAGGTGAAATTCTTAGAAGCAGTATTTATATGCCTTGCTCCTAAAAGTGTAACTTCGGAGTTCCACGCTGTACTGGAGCGCGGGTCTCGGTTGAGCGGGGGTATTCGCGCTCAATTCAAGCCTGGAGGCGGAGCCCCCTTGGCGACTCTTTCGCGGGAACTTCCAGGCCGACGCCCCAACAGCGCGGCACCACCGCTCCGGGGCTCCCCCGCCGACCCAGCCGAGCGGCTCCCCGAGGCCCCGCCGCCCCCCCGCCGGGCCGTCAGGGCACAGCCCTGCGCGGGGCCCCTCTCCCGGCGCGGGCAGTACTCACAGCCGCGGAGCGCCCCTGTTCTCCCGCCTGCCGGCGGCCCGCGCTGCCCTCGGCTCCTCCGCATCGCACCGCGGCTCGGTCATGAGCACCATCGGCACGGGCAGCACACCTCACCCCGCCACCGCAAGGCACTCCGCCACCGCCGGCGGGACGGGTCGCGCCGCTCCGCCTTCGCCGCCCCGCCCCGGGGCGGGACCCGTCGCCGTCGTTCAGGGCCGGCTGGAGTCGGAGCCGCCACAAACCGGTTGAGCCCGCCCGGGCGGGCACGTTGCTTTCCGGGCCGCGCTGCAGAGCTTGTGACCGGTGTGGCCCCGCGCTCCCCATGAGGCCGATCCCTTACGAGCCTTAAATTATTCAGTTGGGACGCTGTCGCGTGAGACGCCGCCTTCCGCCGGCTCCAACAAAAGCCGTCCTTAATGTTTTATACGGGGGGACAGGAGATACACGGTTTCACACAGACGCGGTCCCAGGGGGGAAGGTGGCGGTGGCCGGAGCCCTGGCTTCTGTCAACGCATATCCCCAGTGACTCGTGGAAGCAGGCAGTAGTCCAAATACCGATACTGGCCACTGGACTGCTCTAGTGAGGTAAATTTATGAGCAGATATTTCCATCTGTGGCATTATATCTTGAGCAGGTGATTTTGCTTTCTTTCTCGTCAGCAGCACCCTAGACTGGTTTGTCTGCCCAGAAAAATCACAGAATCATGGAATGGGTCAGGTTGGAAGTAACTGCAGTGGGTCATCTGATCCAACATTGCTGCTCAAGCAGGACCATCCCAGAGCATGTGGCGCAGGATTGTGTCCAGACAGTTCTTGAGTATCTCTAGTGCGGGAGACACCACAAACTCTCTGGCCAGCCTGTTCCAGTGTGCCGTCACCTGCTCAGTAAAGAAACTCTTCCTCATGTTCAGATGGAACTTCCTGTGCATCAGATTCTGCCCATTGCTTCTTGTCCTATTGCTTGGCATCACTGAGAAGAGCCTGGCTGAATCCTCTTGACAAGCTCCCTTCAGATACCCATAGACATTGACGAGATCCTGTCTCAGTCATCCCTTCTGGATGATGAATGTGCCCCGCTCTCTCAGCCTTTCTTTGTAAGAGAGATGCTCCAGACTCGATCAGCTTAGTAACTCCCTGCTGGACAGCTCCAGGAGCTCCATATCTCTCATTCTGAGGAGCGCAGAACTGGACACAGCACTCCAGTTGTGGCCTCACCAGGGCTGAATAGAGGGGCAGGATCATCTCCCACTTAGCAGGCAGTGCTCTTCCTAATGTAGCCCAGGATACCATCAGCCTGCTTGGCTGCAAGGACACGCTGCTAGCTCATGGAGAGCTTCTTGTTCACCAGGACTCCCAGGTTCTTCTCTGCAGAGCTGCTTTCCAGCAGGTCAGCCCCAGCCGGTGAATGGTATTATTCTTCCCCAGGGGCAGCATCTTGAATTTGCCTTTGCTGAATTTCAGAATGTTCCTCTCTGCTCATCTCTCCAGGCTGTCGAAGTCCTTCTGAAGGGCTGCACAGCCCTCTGGGGTATTGGCTGGCCAGTGTTCCCACATTTGTGTCACCAGTGAAATTGCTGAAGAGGCCTCTTCCCCTTCATCCAAGTCATTGATGGGTAAGTTAAACAAGACTGGGCACAGTATTGAACCTTGGGGGACACCACTAGTGACAGGCCTCCAACTAGATCCTGTACCACCAATTACAACCCTCTGAGGCCTGCTGTTGAGCCAGTTCTCAATCCACCTCACTGTTCTCTCATCCAACCCACACTTCCTGAGTTTGCCTATGAGGATGTTGTGAGAGACAGTGCTGGAAGCCTTGTTGAAGTCAAGGTGGCTCTTCCCTCATCCATCCAGGTAGTTGTTTCTTTGTAGAAGGCAATCAGGTTGGTCAATCATGATTTAGTGAATCCATGTTGACTATCCTGATCACCTTCTTGTCCTCCCTGTGGATAGAGGTGGCCTCCAGAATGAGGTGCTCCATCACCTTTCCAGGGATTGAGGTGAGGCTGACCGGTCAGTAGTTCCCTGGGTCCTCTTTTCCCTTTTTTGAACACTGGGGTGACATTTACTTTCTTGAATTCTCAGGCACCTCTCCTGATCTCCATGACCTTTCAAAGGTGACTGTGAGCAGCCTCAGCTACAGTGTCCATCAGTTCTCTCAGCACTCCTGGATGCATCCTGTCAGGGTTCATGGACTTGTGGATGTCTAGGTGTTCTCCAATCAATCCTCCTTGACCAAGGGGAAGTCCCTTCCCACATTCCTTTACCCTAATCTCCTGGGTCAGAGATTCCTGAGGGCTGGTCTTGCCAGTGAAGACCAATGCAAAGGTGGCACTTGGTAACTGCCTTCTCTGCATCTTCCTTAGTTTTCCTTTTGTTATTGATAGATTTGAAGACACTCTTCTTGTAGTTCTTGACGTCCTTGTCCAGATTTAATTCCAGATGGGCTTTGACCTTCCTTGTCTCATTCTACCAACTCTGACAAAACTACTTAATACTGTACAAAAAACCAGCAAACATGGTTTACCCCTGACCTTCCCTTGGCTTGTGGTGACGGAGCTGTGAGGCAGGTTGTGTGCCCTCAGGAAGGTTAGATATAGGCAGCATTTGGCACAAGTCATCCTGCATGGCAGGCACAAACTGTCAGCATGCATAAATAGAATGTTTTTACTACCTGGTTAATACCCAAGTTAGGTTTCAGTTTGGTGAACTAATACTTTCATAAAGCTAAGATGAAATCTGTGCTTGTAGGGATACAATCAAAGGACAGCAAATCCTGGGATGAGAGTTCAAAGTAACACATCTAGAAAAAGGTCCATTTTCATGTTTTAATGTGTTAGAATATATTAATAGAATTAATAACAGAATACATTTTTAACTTCTGAACAGTTGACTGTTCACTTGAGCTGAGGGGAGAATATGTACAGTAGAGTGATTTCTGTTAGTGGATATCTGTGTAGGAGATAGAAACTAATGTACATTTCAGATTAAAAAATGCATGAAGCATATTAATCACTTTCCAGTGGCATCACTAGGATTGCTTGAATACTTAGTCTTTTGGGGGTGCAAGAAATAAGGTTTAGGTGTTGTCGCAATACATTCAGGAAATCAGTAAAAAGAAAGAGGTGTGTTTGGTGAACTGGCTCAGGACAGCCATGGCTGCTTGGGCACACAGATCCTGCAGAAAATGTGATACTGCTGTATGATCATTTCTAGACTCTGAGTTTAATTAGCTCCAGTCCAAGAAAATTTAAAGACTATGCTAAGCTGCATAGAAAGGAAGACATGTAAAATGTCTGTGTTTCTAGGAGACATCATTAACTGATGTTCATATATTATTTAACATAACAATCAAGGCACATGTAGAAAAGAAATGAGATTTAATTTACAAGAAAAATTATTCAGGCCTGTTAGATCCTGCACCTGTGAAACATTGATTGTGGCATTATGCTTCCATGTGGAGCACCAGAGAGGACTTGGCACCGCTTTGCAGAACCTCTCCCACCCTCTTACACCAGACACAACCTGTGGCTATATAATAGCATCTCATCTCATCCAAGGATAACAGAATAGGGGCCATTTCTAGAGCTGGAACTGAAAGGTCTAGGGAGGGCAACATGTCTGTTTAGGCCCATCACCCTTTCCTTGGGTGCAGCAACCCGTGTGAGGTTTTGGGTACCCTGGGGATTGTTCTCATGTAAGTGTGCACTAACAAGTCATACTAACAGGAAGATTGGAAGCAGTAGGAAAAATTATGCCTATCCCTCATCTTGTTTTTGGAGACTTTTCATTGCACTAAAAATGTATCTGCTTCTAATTTAGTCCTAATTTTAAGGTAGACTTATGGTTGAATAACACTTTAGTAGAACAGGGCTGGTTTCAGTAGGTGAGCATCTGACTTTTAAATATTTGAATAAATAAAATCTGCTGTGTTTTGAGTGTTTAGGTTTTCAGTCTGGCAGGTTTAGTTATAGGAGATAACTGACTCCTGTTTTGTTCATTCACCTGCAGAGGTTCCTGTCTCTACCTGAGTAGTACAGGAACTGGAAGGGAGTTGCTTGGTCCCTGGAGCTCAGTCTCTGTTTTAGTTTCGTCTGACTCCATTCTCAAGGTGTGTACAGCTCTCTGATTTAAATAAATCTGTCAAGTTATTTAGTGCAGAAGAAACTTAAATTAAAATAAATAGGTGGCTGCAGCCTAAACACTGAAAAATGAATCCTTGCTTAATAATTTCTTCCATATCACAATATTTTAATTCTTGTCAGAGGCTTAGTTCTGGCAAATTGCCAATACATGCCTCCTTAGTGCAGTTGGTTATTATCTGATACTCAGAGTGAAAGTAATAAGCAATGAGCAATGACTATAGCTTGTGGTTCTTTTGGAGGACTTGAAAAAGAAACTCTGTGGCTGAGCTCTGTCAAACACCACATGGTGCAGCAACTCCAGAGTGAGAGGACACACTCCTGAGTGATAAAAGTTCTCAATGCCAGGATTCTCAGTAATATTCAGGGAGGAGTGCCTTTTATTAAATAATCAAATGTGCAACTGCTCATGTAAGAGGAATATACTTGAAAACCATATGCTTTTATTATGATCAAGTCTTACATATACAAAAAGAAAAAGAAGATCACAAAGAACCTTTTACTGTACTGTAGTAATTGCTGATGTATACAGGTACAGTAAAGCAAGTATTTGAAAGCCAAACTGTCACCAACAGAGACCCACTGCTGTGAGAAAATCTGGGCTCTGTTTTCTCTAGTTGGTGAAGAGTAGTTTGGGGAGAGAAAGAGAAAGTAGTATACTACAAAATTTCTAGTTACGGTTTAATGCCTGCAGTGCTGGTGATGCCATGTAGGAAAAAACCTCACATGTTCCTGCTATGGAAAGTACATTAAACCTCAGAGAGGGTTGAGGGTTTTCAGTATTTAGGACCTTCAACATTATGTATACTACAGCAAAGGATAAAAAATTAGAGATTAAACAATAGGAAAAACTTTCATTGTAAGTAAAAGATTTTAGATACATGAAACCAGTGAATGGAGAGAGATTCGCTGAGTCACTGAGTTCATTCCCTGTTCCAAGGTAAGGCCTGCTATTCCTGTGTCAATCCTGATGAGATTCTTGTCTAAGTTGTTCTTAAAAGTCAGCAATGTGTCCAGGCAACCAATTCCAGTGTTTGCTATCATCCAACGGATGTCCTCAAACCCTAACATGGTCTTGAATCCTTGTTGCTGAAATTTAAAGCCATTACTTCTTAATTTATTCAATATGAAGAACAGTGAAAAACTGTCGCCTGTTTCTCCTCATTTTCTTCTTATCTTTAGTCTTAGGTAAAACATGTAACTTATAGTTTTGGACTTCTTTTTTTTTCCTATGGACTGCCTGTGGTTGGTTAGGATATTTTCTGAAGTGTGGCCTCCCAAGCTGGACACCAGTAACCTTATGAAGGCTGCATAGAGAGGAGTTTAAAAGATTACTTCATCTGTCCTATGCACAGTACCATTGGTCATATTTTGCAGTAAAGTGTTTGTGTTTCACAACAGAGTGAGCCTGGCTCAGGTTTAGTGTTCAACTGCTATGACCTAATGAAGCTTTTATAAAGGTCAGCTGAGATGTTCTCCTCTAGTACATTGGCAGAAAATTGTTAGATTTGACTAAGTGTGACGTCTACATATCCTTTGTGCATTTTGTTCTGGTTTTTTTTCTTTCCATTTATCAGAATAATTCTTCAATTTATCAAAATAATTATGAATCAGATCTTGAAGACATGAAGAAAGAATTAAAGAGCCCAATGAGACACACTGGAAAGGTTAGTATAAAAAGCAGTGGAACTGTTACCCATGCCTAGAGATTTGTGGCTAGGATACTGCTCTTGAATGATAAAAAAGACTATCTGAAAATAAACAAGGTTAGAGATAGTCTTAATCAATAAGGTTTATTTCAGTACAGTCATCAAGGCTGTTCATGAGGTATTTCTCTGTTTATATGGGAAGTATCAGCATGCCTGAATGTGAGAAAACTTCCTTGGAAAGAAAAAAAAGCAGAAAATTCATACGGTGATTACAAGTATTCAGTATCCTTTGAGCATGTTTCTCCTCCATAGAGAATTCTTCTGTATTTCTTTGCAAGTGCAAAAATGTGTTAAGAAATGCAGCCTTAACAGTACCTGAATACAGGTACTTTTGGCTAATAGGTCATTCTGTAAGTATTATCTTCAATTTTCAGTATGATAATCTGCCTTGGTAGGATTCTATGAGGGCTCTGCAAATGCCTTGGAAGCCATTAAAAGTTGAGAGACCTGCTAAGTAGGTCCTTATAGTTGAAATGTGATAGGAAAGCAGTCTTATGTCAGATACTATAGGAGTTCTGGTAGTATGAGGCACAAACTGAAAGACATTAGGAAATATGTTGAAGCAGGGAAAAAAATTCTGATTTCTAGAACATATACAAGTCTGCCACAAGTAAGAGTGAAGCCAGGCTTACAGCTTGGCAGATTCACACTAGAAAAAACAAAATAACTGGACTAAAAAGGTGGTGCAGCATTGAAAGAAGTTGCCCATAGAGGTTGTGGACTCTGTTTTTGGAGGGTACAGGATCCAGCCAGACCCAAAGCCATACTTGATTGGATCTGGTGTTGATGATACTCCTGCCTCAAGCAGGAATGTTCAAAAACAGTGTTCAAGTTACTCAACATACCTGAAGTTTGCTCGTAATAGATGGAGTAAGCCAAGGTCCAAAAGAGTCTGTGGAAGATAACTAGGGCCAGAATACAGCAAGTGGTGCAATTTGTAAGGAGTGAAAAGCAGTTTTGGCCTTAATTCTCATTCCTTGCCTGGATTAAGAGTTTAGTAATTCATTTGTTTTTAAAAGTGTTAATTACTTTATAGAGACCCATATCAGGTAATTGTTTTCTTCTGAGCAGTTTGCTGGAAGTGTTATCTGCCTATCCACTTCTGGTTTTTGTTTAAGGTAGCCTGGATTATTGTACTGGTTGCAGTCCCCTTTGGACAGGGAAGTGCATAGAGTAAATGAAGTAAGCTGGGCTGAAAGCTAGTTGGAGCATTTACCACAGATAACGAGCATAACGAGGCTGTTCATTGTAGCTCTGTACTGAAGCAGCTGAGGAAACTAGACTACACTACAATCATGTGCTGTAACACCCAGCAGGAAAAAGGAGTGAAACCATCACACAAAAGTTCTGGGGTATTAGTATTATGGTGTCAGCCCACCTCATAGTGAACATGTAATACACACATTATACATGTACTCTGTCAGCACATTTACTGCCGTTTTGATACCAGTGACCTTCACAATGACCTGTGTAGAGTCACAAGAGGCACTGTATTCTGTGAGCCTTAGCACTGTCTTACTGTGCTATAGTGATATAAAGAACAGCATGGGAAGGAGAGTTAGTGGCAGAACATAGTGCAACCTTGAACTGAAGGAACATTCATCTGCCTCCAAATTGTTCTTGGCAACTTTCTTACATTCAGGAAAGAGCAACCTTGTGACATTTAACAGTTCAGTTCTGCTAGCTGTGAGAAAGCACTCAGCCAGTTGGCATTTTGCTGAAAAACACAGGTCAGTGTCTCATGAGAAAAAAAGTAGAGCAGTTGTCGCATATTTTCCATGCAATATATTGGCCTGAATGCCTCATGGATGGTAGTACTAACACACTGGAATACCATGGTGCCTAGATCTTGTAATTTAAAATGATCGTATCAAATCTCATGGCAGCAAAATCAATTTTCTCCATTTATAATTAAAAAAATTATTTCCAGTTATAATAAAAGAAATATACGATATCATTTGATACATTGTCCTGCTGTGCTGGAAAAGATAAATACAAATATTGGTTGTTCAACTCTGGTGGATCAGATTAGCTTGATTCGTCATCCTCTGACTATAAATGTCCAAGGAAGTCCTGGGTGACATCCAAGTGTGACATCTCTGTGTGTGGATAACTTGAACAAAAATTTCCAGCTACAGCTGTATGTTTGGGGTATCAAACAGATGATGTGCATCTAATGAATAAGGCGCACGCATGTCTATAATTACTGAATCTGTGTATCATAAAGGAATACATGCAGATCCTTTTTGGAACCAGATATGCATGAATGCATGCAAACATTAATGATATATCTAAATATGGTGATCATTTTGTTGAAGGAAACCTTAAGTCATCTGGCAGTGTCTGAAAAGCGGCAGCATGGTACATTAAATATGTAAGAAAATATAGTGCCCAGGTTTTCCAGAAGCTTAGGAAAAGTTTGTTCTTACCCTTAGAAGAGGAAGGTTAAAGTGAGGAACACAAGATAATGTGAAAGATGAATTATGCTATCAGTTTTAGCAGTCTTTACATCAGATGGGGTTGTGAATAATAAGCTATTTCCTGAGCTGATAGAGTTTCTGTTCTGTTTTGTTTAGAACTAGGAGCTATATTACTCTGGGGGAAAAAAACCCCAAAACAAATGTAAGTATATCTTCATAGTCAGGCCACAAATGGTGAGTGCCAAATCCCAGATGCAAGCGATTGAGCAGGAAAGTGGTTGCCAGTGTTTCGGGTGGTAAGTATGTGCCTATGTTTTTAACATGACTTCTTAAATTAGTCTGAACCAAGCCTCAGCCTTGCAGCAGTACATTGGAAGATTCTGAGGGGTATAATTTCAATGCAGAATTTCCTTGAAAAAAGTTCACTTTTCTATCAAGAGATCTTCAGAGAGAAAACCTGGATGTAGGGTTCCTTTTAGTGTCCAAACAAAAACTCATCTGTAACAAAACCAGCTTTAAAATTTATTAATTTATAATTTAAAATATTTAAANAAAATTTATTTTATTATTATTTAAAATATTAATACTAGATCACAGATTGAATACATGAGTGTTGTATTTAATTTGTTTGCATATTGTAATGCACCAAATGAACTGCCAAGTCAGGACTGGAGGTGAGGACCCTTTTGACTCCTATTTTCATGAGTTTGCATTTAGAAAACAAACCTCTCCATGCTGTATGTTTTTCTGTAATTTAAAAAAAAATTGTTTGTAATTCTTGCCTAATATTGATGTTATGCAGTAAATTCTGCATCTTCCCTTGTTTTTCCTTTTTTTCACAAGCATTTAATATATAACCTGCAATGTGATTATTGCTAGGATTGGTGTAAACATAGGTAGCATTATGGGCTACATACCACAGAGCTGGTGGTATATAGCCCTGATCTAAATTGCTGAAAAAACGAATTTTCTTGTGTTTAATATTGTGTTTGGGGTTTTTTTTCAAACACTCTGAAGACTGGTCACAATCAAGTGGCTTGAGATTTTTCTAAATTTTAGGAGAATTGGATGGAGGGTATTGACTAATGTTATAGGGATGGGCTCCAAATGGCAACTTGAGATCCCTATTGTTTTAGCCAATATTTTGATCTGACCTACTGAAAAATGTTTTGTTCTAATGTCAGAACAACTATATAAATTTGTGCTGATAAAATACTTCATACACATGTGGGCAATACTGTTATCAATACAAATTTCTATTCTATAATGCATGGCTGACACCTCAACTTTAGCTCCAGAGTCTTAGTTTTCTTCTGAAAGAAGTTTTGCTCTATGTCAGGAATAACATGCTGCAATGGGAATAAACTGTGAACTCACCTTTATGAAATGTTAATAACTCCCTGGTTTCTGCCAAGTTCATGCTTATCCACATGGTGCCAATTACAGTAAGGTGAAAACAGATGTATATAAAAACTTAGGCATATAGAAAGTTTTTGTCTTCAGGCATGAATAATTAGGATGAACAAGAACAATCGTTAATATATTACATATTCTCTGTGGGTGCATCTTCATATATGGGAAATATGCTCCAAATAAATAGGACTGTATTGAAAATAGTACCTAAAAATGCAGAGCCTGCATTTTTTATTCCCAAAAGCATTTTCCCTGATTTTTCATGTGGCTCATTTTGAATAAATGTATCATGACTGTGACAAACACATGAAAAGCAAATTTGGTGAGAGCTCAGTCCAGCTACTGGCTCATTATGTGCTATCATGCATCCTTCTTATTAGATTGTTTAGTATTTGCAGCCTGCTATTCCATCTTTGCTATTGATAGAGATATAGTGTCATAGCTTCATAAGGCTTCATGTTATCCTTACTGAACCAGCAATCCAGTAAACTGGCTTTCTGGAAGGCCTGTCCATACCACTCAATACTTGGCAGGTAGATTGATTATTGAGAAATCTGTGGTAAAGGACTCTGTTCTTTGTAAGGGCTGGTCACGTTGCCATCAGAGCATATATGGCAGTTTTTTGGGTACTGGTTATCTAGTGGTAAATAAAAAGGTAGGTAAATCTGTCTGCCCAGTGTTCTGGCCAGGACAGAAGAGGACAAACTTTATATTGTCCAAACTGGAAAGTGGTTAAACATCGCCAACTTGTGTTGCACCTCCTTATACCACTGTATGTGCTTATGTCCCTGCCTAATTGGAAAATAAGATCAAGAGGCATACAAAAACACGTGGATTTTTTTTTTTAAAACCCAAGCTCTAAATGATTAGTTCTAGATAAGTTTTTGAAAGCTCTAATTAAAACTTAAAATTTCTGATTATGTATAATCTGTTCAAACTCTTAGACATTATCTCTCTGACATTCCAGGTGGAAGAAAGGATGATATGCAGATACAATATTAAAAAGCCCTAATAACTATTCAAAAGAGAAAAAATGAGGCCAACAGACTCATTTATAGTAGTGACCCAATTAGTAATATGATCTGTCACCCCATATAAAGAATTTGTGCACAGCCACAAGGGAATGTAATTCACCCACAAAAAGACTATGCAGATGTGATCTTTCCAGATCACTCTTCCCAGTTCTTTGGCACGCTATGCAGGTATTCCGGACAAGCCCTCGGTAAAGAATTTTCCCATGGGTTAAGAACCAATAAATGTCTAAAGATATTTTAAATAGCTTTTAAAAGCTATTTTATTCATGACATAAGTACTATGGATGCTTACTTGTTTTGCTCCTGCAGTAGATGTGGGAGCATAAGCAGTAGCCCTCTTACATAGCCTTCGCTCATTTGTCTGTGCTGTCTAAAATGTGCATGATTTATCCAGAACTCTTCATTGCAAAGAATTCCACCATAGAGGGAATCTGCAATTCAACAAATCCAGCATTCCAAAGTAGGAAAACAGATTTCCCCTTAAATTTTTTTGGCGATTGTTCTATCAGGAAACCCTTTACTATTATTCATTTATGCAAGTGTTCAACTTCCCTGACTTGTGAATAAGGTGAGTCTTATCTTGAAACTTAATTTAATAAGCATTGTGAAGTTTGTTAAGGCCAAAACACGTACGAAAATATTTTGTTAAACTCCCTGATCTAACAAAGATTACATTTAATTTGTACAGAGATCCACTCAGATATTATAGATACTTGGATGATTCCGTAGAGGTCACTTTAAGACTTGAGTTTACTAGTAAGTGGTTTTACACACATTCAAAGCCCTATTGCAGTGTCAATGGATAAGGAAGGAGAAAACAATACCCTTCTGCCCTCCATTACAAATTTCTCCTTTACAGTAATGCTCCCCTTTCCAGTGCAGTCAGTAACATATGTGAAATTACCATCTCTGCATGCATTGCCTTCTCATATGAAGTTTCCTCATCTGGGTATTTTCATTAGTGCATTTGTCCCAGTGTCCTCCCATGTTGTTGCCCTGTTCTCCCATCATCAAATACATACAGAACATATTGGGATTTACCTTATAAATACTGATCCAGCACTCTCTGTAGGACTGGCCGGGGTGTCATTACTTGACTTTCGGAAGCTGTTCTGACTTTCAGAATGAAAAACGGAGTCCTCCAAGGAGCTTCCTTTTTTCAGCATTTTAATGGAGTTAATTGCAGACTTAGGTAAGTTCAATTCTAGAGCGATCCTTGAAACACACAGCCTTTCACTGCTGTAGGAAGTGGTGTTGTGGTGTGGCTCCAGCTCAAACTAGGTTTAAAAATAAGTTAATGAGTAACATAGCGTTGTGACATCATAAGGGAGTTTTCTTTTTTATCCGCAGCACTTCATAAGTTCCCTTGAAAACAAAATTCATCAAATTTAGGTGCACTGTGTCTTTGAAATTTCATTATAAATAGCAATAACTTGTTTTGATGAATTAAGGAGTGTAAAACAAGAACTCTATTTCAAATGATGTTTTATGGATAAGTTTGCACCAAAAACTGTAACATGGTCTGTCATAAATTCTACTTTGTGAATTATCTACCTGTTTCTAATTATCCAAGTTTGAATAACTTACCTGTATATGTTTCAGAAGTGACTACATCCACCCGTTATGACATGTCAAAATTACTGTATTGCACTTCTCTGGTAACAAATTGGTGCACACGTGTGCATGTAAGCTGCTATAAAGTCAAATCATGGCAGTTCAATTTACATATAGATAGTATTTTAATTCTCAATGCACCAGAACCCAACTGGAGAAAACCAGTTTGCCTAACCAGTTTTTCCATAGGAATTGTCAAACATTAACTTCAAACTTACACGGTTTTCTGTTTGTTGAAGATTACTATAATGGTTAGGTTAGTAAAGGAAATGATCAGTGATCTTTCATTATATTGCAAATCCTCTTATAGTACTGATTTAACACCCAAGGCATTTAGAAATTCTGTTAAACTTCATCTACCCCGGCATGGTAGTGAGGGTTTGTCTATGAGACTGAACAAAGGTGTTTAATATAGTGCTCTTTTTCTGTTCTCAGCAACTATAAACAGATTCTGAAACAGTACCAATTAATTTGAACTGTTCACAGGTTTTATTTGTAAACTCAAAGACATCTAGTAAAAATCTTTCTCTATTTTAATTTTTTTTTGTTTGTTTCTGATTCCTTTGCATAACTAAATACCCGGTCTATTTCTTAATCTAAAATTTGTTTTGTGGTCAGCATTAAGCAAACTGTAATGAAATCTGTAAATGCATGAAACAGTAACCATTGAAATACAGGATTAACATAATACCTAAGAAGCAAAGGTAAAGATGAAACAGCTGCTTTCTTGGAAATGAAAATTCCAAATAAATGTGAGAAATCTTGAAAGAAAAAAGGCAGAAAAGCAATGAAATACATGCTCTTCATCATCTTAGGTATTCCCTGTGAAACTTGTACTTATGAATCTGTATTTAAGCTACTTGCAATCTAAGGTACTTGGAATCTGAATTAATGCCTCCTTGAGTAGTCACACGGTGTATCTTTGGTTTAGGCCTTTTTGTTACTCTGCACTTGATCCTGCATGATCATAGGCTACAAACACATGACTGACTAGCTAGGCAAAGTCTCTGTACTTTATTCCTCTTCCATAACACAAGTGATATAACCTTCAACAAATACAGTAATTAAAAGATTTTTTTCCTTCTCTAGTCCTAAGGATAATTTGCCTTGGCTCTGTTGTGTTGTTAGTGTTTACTCACTCAGGATAGGAAGTTTTTATTCTTTTCAAAGAAAGAAATATTCTTAAAACTCTTTAGAAAACTTAAGTGACATAGTGATCTTGTAAATCATTACTATGAAGTATTTATCTTTGAAAACAATCTGTTTATACAGTAAAATGTAAGGAAACCCCTTCATTAAAAGTCAAAATGGCAACAATGTTCCTTCTATATGTTAAAGAGCAAGTACAGTGAGAGGGCAATTGCATTTTTCCCTGAATGGGTAATTGCAGGAACATTCTTAGGAAGCAACATCTATGACATGATTCCTTCCTTCAATTTTATGCATCTTTGCTGTTGTTCTACAAAGCAGTTAAGTTTTGCAGTTTTGCACAGGGTACTGTGCCAGGTTCTAAACAACTGTTTTCCATCCTATGCCACAAGTAAGTGGTAAGTCAGTGCTTTCCAGCATGCAATTATATGACAACTGGCATTTGCCTGTACTGAAGAGCTTCTAGGTTTGCCCATGCTAGTGCAATACTAGGCAGGTCAAGTACTAGCCTGGGGAGTTAAATGCTCATGCCTACACAGCTGTTGTTACTGAGCTAGTTTAGGTCTACCTCAGGCCTGACTACATAGAATCATAGAATTATTTAGGTTGGAAAAGACAAGTCCACCTGTAAACCTAACACAGCCAATTCCATGTTACGAACTTTGTTGCAGAGACACGTGGTGTTATGTATGGCCATGTGAAGAAAAACAGTCTTGTGTGACAGTGCCCTGAGCACTCACTGCTGCTGCTTATTAAGAGGTTTTATCTGTTTTGGATATTGCAGCAGGAACTGCCTGGGTTGATGGAAAGAAGAGGAGCAAGCCTACAAGATGCATTTCTAGTGGGAGCAGAGAGATATAGTGGTGGTAATGCTGTCACCATACACTCAAGAGGGGGATATTTTCTCTCCTTATTATCAGACCCATACGAAGTGAGTTTGCTATTAATTTCTAGTGCCTCTGCACAACTGTGATGTTGAGCTGTTTTGGAGATTTTTTTAGGGCTGGAAAATAGTGGATGGTTGGTTGCAGTTAGGAGGCCAAAAGGGCTGATCTGGTGATGGTTGTATAAATGATAATACCTGAATTCATGCCATTTTTATTCCAAGGGGATCTAATCTGTATTGTCAATCTTAGATCCCCTTGGAATTAGATTACCAATATTATAGGGATTGCCCTATTTTGATGCAAAGATATGCAAACCTTGTACATTATAACCCCTAGGCAAATTTTTAAAGCTGTCAAGCACTCTGTGTCATTCTGATTTCTGGTATCCATAATTTTTTGCAGTGGAAGTGTAGATACCTACAGAAATTTCACCAATAGACATGTGGGGCAGATATAGAACTTACTTTTTGTAGCTGCTTACTTCAGACCTCTTAGCAGTAGTTAACAGACACCAGTCTCTTTTCTCTTTCTGATGCAGTGGATCAGGTGTGGGATGAAGTTGATACTCTTGGTGGTGTGGCTATCTGCTGTACACTTCTCCCCAGAGAATTGCTCTTCATATCTGAAGAAACTGGTAGCTCAGTGGCTTGTAAGCTTGAATACACTTTTTTTGCTCTGTCTCTTGATGTCTCATATAATGAAAACAACTTTTCCTCTTTATTTCTTGAGTTCCTCTTCCTTTAATCTACTTGTCTTGAACTCCATATGTGTATTTGGCCAAGTGTATCCTTATTTTTCTCAATTATCAAACTATGCCCTTTAATTCTGACCTTTGTCACTGACACTCTGTTATCACTTACCTGCTAGACTATATCTTGTGGAGTCTAGCACTGTTGCAATTGCTTCTGATAGGCAGGCAGAAGGGAAAAAAAATGTGACTGGTAACCTTGAACCTCACAGAATTTTATTTTCAGTCTGCAGAAGTTGTCACTAAAAGGTTATAATTTGTCTGAAAAATGTACAAATTTATCTTCTTTTTTTTTTTCCTCATTTCTCCTGTGATTTTTAAACTTTTTTTCATTAGCAAGAAAGTGAATTACTCCAGGAAAAGAAATGGTGGCTTATTCTTGCTTTCCCAGTCCCTGAAATATTTATTCTGAGGATAGGGATACTGAGAAATATATTGACAATGCCAATAGTAGTACATCCATTTTAAGTCCTTATGTCTTTACTAAATGTTCTCATGTTATCAAATAGGAAGAAAAAAGTGATGAAATCTGGGTATTCAGAGCAAGAGATCTAATTTATGCTAAGGAGACCTTTGTGCCTTGTGATAGGTGACTGCTAAGAAACTGCATAAAGAGTGCAAGTTGAAATGATGATACAGGGAGATGTTGTTAGACAAAGTATGTAAAAATATGTTAGAAAATATATTCTGAACAAAACATTCATTTTTTTTACCATCCAGGAATGAACCAAATCAACAGTAAACCAGCTGCTGAACTTGTGAAAGAATGTCATACTAGTAACTTGAGATGGTAGTGAATATTATTATGTAGAATCTTATAAGAGTTTACATCTTGGCTGGACTGTGGCCACAAAACCTTAGAGATTTTTTAGTAAGGAGCAGAGGAATTGATGAGAGGTCATTTTATCAATTTGTCCTGAGTCTCAAAATTTACTGGTCTGTAAACTAGAGTAAGACTGCATAGTTAATCTGTTATGATCCCTAGAATAATGGGAAAGTGAGTTAGTGGAAGTAGCGTTTAACTAGTGGTCTTAAGCACTGTGTTCCTGCTTTATGGGTTTAGCTGGCATAATTTTTATCTTCTGTGGTATGTACAGCAGCAGCTGCTCTGATTCAGAACCAACATTGTATTTAATGGTTAGGATTGTCTCCAGGCTTTGTTTGTTTGTTTTTCTGCTTGGACCAAGTCTATGCAAAAACTAGTGGTTTTTTTTCTCTGAATTGAGCATCTTAAAAGTGCTCCTTTCTAAAGATGATTCCAAAAGGAAATATGGGTCAGATGTAGTTCACTCTAAAATCAATTTGGATCTCTTTAGATAAATTTTATATCTAGTTTCTGTTATTCTGTTGCTTTTTGTGACCTTAGATTTCTTGGTTTTCCTTTTGTATGGGTGTTTAATCTGTTGATGCTTGATTTGCAATAGTGAGATACACTCAGTTTGTATGTAGTGAGTTTTAAGTTGTACCTCTTTCTGCTTAAACTTACACAAATGTTATGTTGAGGATGTGGGATGCTACGGGCAAATACATAGGATTGCTGTGCCTCCTCCTGTGCTACTCTGAATGCTGCATGAGGCCAGAACTCTCGTGTGTAGAATCACAAACACATTTATGGAGCAAGGAGACAGAAACTGGTCAGGTGCAGTGAGAGAGGTAGATGAATATGCAGCGCAGAAGAATTACACCTGGAGGTACACAGGAATGAGATGAATGGTGTGGTGTGCATGTTTGTGGAAGCCAGTGACAGTTTCAGTAATCTTTTTGTAGGAAGATGCTGTTAAACCTGTGTCTTTTCTGCTCCCTGGCACAGTAGTCACCTCAGGAGATGCTGTTTCACTTATTCCAGTGTATGAATGATTCCCTTCTTCCCCCTGGAACTCCCTTATGCTCAACTTTTAGAGGTGCATAGCTCAGACTAACCCACTTGAACTACTTAGGCATATTTGTATTTGGCGGCTTCTACTTCCAGGCAGAAAAGTCTTTTTTAAGAAACAAACCTCACCCAATCAACTTGGAAGAAAGCCATTTGGGTGGAGAAGACAGTCTGATGTGGTGGGGTTATGAAAGGCAACTCTAACTTAGAAAATGAGACTTTGCAAAATTTCCTTTTAACTGAAGGAAACACTGAGGTCTAAAAATTCAAGCCTTAATCCTTGACGAGCTGAGGCTGATAAGGAAATATAAGACACAAAAAGTGTCTCAGTTTGTTGTCCTATGTGAGCGAGAGATTTAAGTTTGTTATTAAAAAGAAAAAACCACATCATCTGGTTGACTGAAAGACCACTGCTATTAATAAAGACTGGATGTTTGCAGGATATACGTTAAAAGTTAAATAAATTCAGCTTTGTAAATGGCTGCATTTCCCATTCTCTAAGTGGTATCTAGAGGCCTGCAGTACTATCAGTCCAAGCACTAAAAAATGTGAATTGATCTATTCTCTTCAGTACTAATACTGAAATACTAATACTAATATATTTATTTACACATCTGAATCTGATAGTTTGTCCAGGCCATGTTTTCAAACTTTCTGTTTTAATGATGAAGATTACAAATAGGCCTGGAGTAAAATGTTGCTAGGAATGAGAAGCGACAATATTTTACCAAGCTGGTGGCTACTGACATGAAAAGAAGAAATAAATTCAGTAAGCAGCATTGTGAAATCTTGACAATTTCTGCTTATCCTTACTACAGTCACTTTGTGGTGAGCTAGCTGTCTCCTGGCTAGACCTCTGCTTTATTAAACCATTCACTTGGTAAATGAGATATTGCTATGTACAATGTAAAATACCCTTTCTGATTGTAGAGTGATACCCCCTCTCAAGAACTGCATGGACAAAGGCATTAGTGAATAATGTAGGAAATTCCAGCATTGTTTAGTGAGTGTCGCAGTACCAAGAAGAAGCATGAGACAGTAACAGCATCAGTGAGATAGCTGCTGGTAATACAGTTGTCAGTAAAGCAACAACAAGGTGGTAATAGGAATAACACTCTAACAAGGCCAGCTTTAATATAGCAAATGTCAGTGTAGCAAATGTCAGTGTAGCAAATCATTAAAACAGGAATGGCATTTGAGGCATTATACAAAACCTCACCTAGGTGAACAGAAGCTTCATCAGAATTCTGATCCCATCACTGTCAGACAACCCTGTGCTGTTGTGCTGCAACAGTGAACTTAACTTGCAGGTAGGAAGCACAGAAAACCCTCACTTGATAGAAACTTGCCTACAGTAATCAATAAAGATGATCTGAGCAAGTCATGTATTTGGTCCCTTTGATTTTCTCAGGAAGTGATTAGACCACCCACAAGGAAAGTAAACAGATCCAAGAAATTTAAGCACTTCTTTTTTTTCTGTTCTTTATAAGAAGAGTGGCAGTTCACTGCTTTCATGTAGTCCCAAGCAGAATTTGCACCCAGCTGTTAATACATTCCCTTCCTCTTACCATATATCTTTATTTAACACAAACAGTAGGAGGAAGTGTTGGAGGTACAAGATTAATCTTACGTGATTGTGCAGTAGAGTGCTTCCTGAAAGTAAACTAAAAAGACATGTTTTGTTAGAAATAAACTTTTTCCTTTTGATTGCCTTTTCAGAGATAAAATTCTATACCTGTATATGCAGACATGGTTCTATCTGGTGTCTGTACAACTGTGTTAAAAGCAAAAGACTTTTTGCCCAGGCATGACAATTACACTGACAACCTTGTCAGTGTAAAAGAAGAACTAAGGCTTAGGTGCATTTCTTTTCCTTTGAAGCTATCATATTTAACATGATTTAAATTTATATAGGCCTCGCATCTTTCCTGCATGAAGGGCACAGAAGAGCACAGAAATGACATTATTCAGAAACAAAATTCCTATTTGCAACCTGGATATTGCTTTATTTGGTTTTGCTTTTGTTTTTCCCTTGACTTGCTTAATTTCTTTCATTCCAAGTGAGTTGTTGTATATACTTGTCCTGTATAGAGCATTATTTGAGGCATTTGCAATACCATGGTTTAGCTGTTGTGAGTGTGCACTTGTGACTATGCACTCGTGTCTGTCCTGACCTCTGAGTCTGCCTCTTTTCCAACGTGAGAGGAGACAGTGAATTACCTGGTCTGAGGGTATCAATGAAGACTGCAGTTGAAAAATGTAAATGGGGTGAACTGGAATCCATCATCCCTGCAGGTATTTAAAAGACTCATAGATGTGGCACTTGAGGACATGGTTTAGTGGTGGACTTGGCTGTGCTTAGATGATCAATGGTCTTAGAGGTCTTTTCTAGCCATATTGATTCCATCCTCCTTCCAGTGGTAGCAGTAGAGCCCATCTGCTAGTGCTGTGTTAGGGCCACAGAGAAGGAAGGAATCTGCATCATTCTTCTGCAAATGGATGAGGTCCATGGGTGGACACATGTATTTTCCTTTTTTCTTTTAAAAATATATATTTTTTTGTCTGAAGCTAATAGGCACACAGCCTGCAGCCTAATGGGAAGATTTATTTTAAAGTACACATCAATTAAAACTGATTGTTGTGTCAGTATTTGCCATTTAAGAGAGTTTGCGCTACATCAGCTACGTATAAAGAAATTGCAATTACACAGGGATAGGTTATAACAATAGAGCCTCATTAGTCTAAAATACCTCTGTGCATGCTCTAATGAGGAGCTTAACACATTGTACAAACAGCACCTAATGAAGTTAATGCCACCCTTGAGAGTTGAGTAACAGTAGACCTGTTTTCACAATTACATTAAGTGAAACTTGAAGATGTGAGGGTATTTGGGAAAGGTTAAAAGAACTTGACTGATTTGAATCTAGTCTCTGTTACCAATTAATGCTGAGTGTTTCAAAAGCCTGTTCAAGCAGCCCATATCATTGAAATAAGTGAGGTAGGGAGAGCCTTCAAAACTTCAGCTCTTCAATTTGACCAGCAATACAGGACTGTGTCCTTGAAAGCCCTTATACTTTAGGTGAGTTACCTAACGCTATTGTTTGGGTCAGTTTGCAGTAGATAGTATCACTTAAAGGAGCTAAGCATGGTAATTTTAGTCTGTCCGTGTTGATGCCTGAAAATAAGGAAAAAAACCGCTTTCCAAACAAGATTAGGAAGATAATATAAAAGCAGGTATTTAATAAAAGCTCTCAGGTGCTCCATAACCAAAGAGCATGCCCATAATGGATTTTTATGGTTTATATAGGTTCAGCTATTCATCATATTTTTGATAAGTCTATCCAATTAGAAACACAGCTTTTCTGGCAGCCCACCCTTGGTCCAACCCCTCCTTTTGGGTTTTTGCGTAGGTTCCTGCCCTACTTCTTGTTATGTCTACAAGGCCTGGTGGAAAACAACAAGTCCTTGCTAAAGAATTTTTTTTCTTGGACAAAGACAAGACATGTAGCAAATATCACCTATTGTTCTAAATGTGAGTGAAGTAAAAAACTAGTTAGAAAGTATTAGATACTATATAGCTACATATTAAAAGCTACAGAGCTACAAATATATGAAATAATATAAAAAATCTCTAGGCATCAATGTCTGCATGCATTCCTCAGATGATGATAACTGGGCTTAGGTTTTTAGCAACCTTCTTTACACATCTGTTTTAATATTCTTACAGCAATTTTTCCTATCTCTTGAATGAGGGTGAACAAATTTAAAACAGATTAGTGCAGCGAAGTTGATACCTTGAAAGAAAAACGTTTGTATTAGTAATTACTATTGATAGAAACATGTTTGAAAATATAAAAAAACACTTTTAATATCTGTACTAGATCTGGCATTATACAACAACCCTTTTTTACTTATTAGTGGTAACAGTTTATCATTATAAAATAGAGGAATTGAAATTTTACTCTCTTTAGTGCTCTATTCTACAATGAGCAATAAAATGTAATGAGCTACCTGGTATGCTAACAGCATAAGAAGCTCAAATAAGTTGTTGATGTGTGCAGAACAATCTTTTATGTTGAAGCATAAATATAGATTTGTAGGTCAGTTTGCAATTCCAAGCTATCAGTTTGTTATTGACAGTAGAGTAGTACCCTAAGTGAACAAAGTTTGTGTCTGCTTAAACAGAAGACATAGCCCAGTGTTCCAGTAAAATTAGAAACAACACTTCAAGGTTTTTCACATCTATGTTACTAATATTGTTTCAAATTACTAACAATTTAAAATTGTAATAAATATTGCCTATTGATTTGCTGAATAATGTGGTAGTAAGTTATTTGTGTTAATGGCAGAAGATCAGAAATCCTTTATTTTCTCACATGCTGGTTTTCTTGTAACCTTTAACATTTTTATCGGCTTTATATCTGAAAGATTAAATTAAAACTCTGCAGTTGTATTTTGAGTCAATTTTGGTTTATAATCAGAATTGTTGCGTAGTTTAAAAAGATAGTATTTTATGTCCACCATTCTAAGGCTATGTTAATCGTATAGAATCACAACAGTTGGAAGATCATCCGATACAACCTGTGACCCAACACCACCATTGTGGCAGGACAGCTCACCCACTGCCTTCAAGATGCTTCTCTACCATTTTGTTAGCTGATGCATACCTCCCCTCCACCACTTACATTTGCTAATTAGTGAAATGACTCAGTCGAGACAACTTACCTTATAGTGAGTTGTTTCGGGCCGTGGAGGTAGCACTCCCAGCTAATAATAAACATCTTGCCTTGAAAGCAATATTTTAAAAAATAAGCTGAAATTTGTGACTGACAGACCGTGCAGTTTACAAACTATAGAAGACTCACTAAACTTTCTCAAAGCAGTTTTCTGCACATTCCCTGAAAATGTGTGAAGTTTTTTCCCCTAGGCTGGGACGCTGACTTTTGTGGTTGCTCTCCTGGGTGTTGAGTGAAAGGACTTTACGTACACCGCCATCAATTTGTGGGTAAGATCCATTGACTTGGAATCTATACTATTTTTTCACTAGCTGCAATATAGGTATCTTTATGCCGTGCACTGTTTTATGTAGTCTACTAGTAGTTTGTTTATCCTGTGTAGTAAGTAGTTTTTTTAAGATTTTTTGTCTGTTACCTCCGGTTTATTCAATAAATAACTCGTTTTATAATAAACCTAATAGTCCATCTTTAAGAACTTGTGAGCCAGAGTGACTTAGGTGAGGGTGATCTAAGTAGAGCTCCTGCCAAAGTCTGGACCA
Organism: Atrichornis clamosus; assembly: GCA_013400975.1. Taxonomy (NCBI): domain Eukaryota; kingdom Metazoa; phylum Chordata; class Aves; order Passeriformes; family Menuridae; genus Atrichornis; species Atrichornis clamosus. Next base: position 84,199 of record WBMZ01008103.1, on the reverse strand, counting down.
AGGCAGGGCTTATCTAAAGCTGCTGCTCGATTTCATGACATTATTACCACAGTCGTGGCAGGATATTATTTTTTAACTGGAAGTGCCTCTGACAATTCATAACAACCATGACTGCTAAACCATGGCACTAAATGCTACATCCAGTTGCTTCTTGTACATGTCCAGGGACACTGAGTCCATCATCTCCCTGGGCAGCCCATTCTAGTGCCTAACAACCTTTCAGTTAAAAACTTCATCCTGATGTCCATTCTGAACCTCCCCTGGCACAGCTTGAGGCTACATTCTCTTGTCCTGTCTCTAAAACAATGTCCTTAAAAATGCTGTTAAAACTCACTGTTTCATACTAGGTATTTGATCTGTAATGATAACTTTGCCAGTATAACGGCAGTTTTCATCAGCAGATTTCTTCCTGTGTATAGTTACTCAGGCAAACACTGGATTTGTTATTTCCCTAACATGTTGAAGTTAACTTTTGGGTTCAGCTTCGTTCCTGAGCTTTCGCTGAGAAGCAAGGAAAGGTATATTTTAATGTGATTCTTCACCGACCTCTGCAATTGCTGTTTTGAATTCTTCTCCATGGACTTTATTCAGGCCTCCAGCAGTAAGACACCTATTTTGTAAATTCTATTGAATCTGCTAATGATTACACCTCCACTGTCTTTCGTTATCACTCTTATTCTTCTGATGCAGTCTTCTGTATGTTAATGGCTTAGTACTTTACACACTTTGTCCCTTCCTCCTTCAGTAAAATTTCCAGTGACTCAATCCATTATTCCTTGCCTCCTAATCCGACATGTATAACTTTTTTTTGTGTATGTGTGTAACTTTCTTCTTCTAGGAGAAAATAACTACCTTTTGTGTTTCAGCTGCCGCTTTTACACCAAAATTTCCTTATAATACTATATATTTCCTCCTTGATCCCTGGCATACCCTCAAGGGTCATAGAAGTGCGTAGACTGTTACTTTGAAATGAAGATGAAATGGAATAAGCCATTTGGAAAAACTAGACTTTCTCTTTGTGTGCAGTGAACTTACGGTATTTATCAGTGAGGAACCTGGAAAAAGTTCAGGAAACAAAAGGTCAGATTCTATTCCCTACAATCTAGGTATTATTTTTTATTTAATCTTCAATGTAAATTATTTTCAAACCTGTTGACTATTTTTTTTGAATTAATAAAATAAGAGGACTCTTCCTGGCTATAATTTAATATTTGGTTGAATAATACACATTATCACTAGGGCAGCCTAGTGATTATTTTAGAGATTGGATTATTTTAGAGAACAGCAGTTAAAAAAGAGACAACACTTTTCTAAGCTCACTAGTGCAAAGTTTAATTTTCTGATCTAATGTTGCCTCTAGAAAGAGGTGTGATGGAGACAGTACCATGCACACAGGTGATGAGAAAGCTGACAAAAAATTCTTCTGAAGCTTTATCCTATTTTCTTTTTTTTTTTTTACAAAAATCACTCACCACTCTGAGTTATTTTCCTGTTCTGTTTTTTTTAATAATTCATACCCAGCAGTACTAAATATGTGGGCAAACAGCACCATCTAGTGGGTCCTGCCACCCTGGTGGCCTCTGCTGGGGGCCGTTTGCATTTCTCTTCCTGCAGAGCCACTGCCTGTGACCCCACACCTGCAATGCTTGCTGGTGGGGCAGCTACCAGTTCCCATGTGCTTGGAATGGTGCCTAATGCAAAGGATAAACTGCAGATCCTGCAGTCAATTTTGAAAGCAGTGCACAGAAATTTAGTTTGTGACTTTTCTACAGCTTGGTGTGAGTTCAAGATCTTCAAGAATTCATTGATTTATTTGATTGGTCTAAAAACTATTCTGATAACATTTCAGTTAAAAGCATCCTCTACAAATGTTCCCCATTTGAGAATGCTCTTGATTTTCTCTGGAGTGCATTTAGGAATAATTAACACAGCTCTGCAGCAATGGTCTTCCTTTCAAAGAAAACTTTTTCCACTGTGATTCATTCATCCTTCTGACTCTCATAAAATCTTGTCTTAAATGTAGTTTATTTTTGCGAGAATTGAAGTTAAAGCTACTTTATGAGGTTGAGCCAAGAATGGTGGAACAAGCAAGAAAGTTGAAATCTTGTTAACATGATGAAAGGTAATCCAGACTGCCTAATGTGTGAGGCAAACTTGCATATGCAGATGGTGCAGTAATCTGTCAGTGGATCAAACTTGGTTTTAAGGCTGTTGCCAAGATTGTACTTTGATTGCCCATTGATAACAGTGATTTGCCAGGATGGTGCACAGGTACGTGATCAGGACACAGAGGCTACTTTATATAACTGAGAGATCTCTGGGAGTAATTCAGGGGTTTGACATTTGCTTTTTCCCCCTTTAATGATACACCTAATAGTGTGAAGCTCTTAACCTGCTTCTCATAAAACGTCTGTCTCAGATTCCTTCATAAGCACAGATGCACTTTGGATATTGCTTCCTTCCTTTGTAGTCCCCCTTAGTGCTAAAAGATGAAGAAGTATGATAGTGGTAGAACATGTTGACAAACTGAACCTCTGGATGTAAACCTGCATAACAATATTGCAAAAATATTCAGGTGGAAACACAGAACTTGCATAGCTAAATTAACCCCACTTGAAGCTGGAGAAAGAGAAGTGACAGTGTTGTGGTTTAACCCCAGCCAGCCACCAACTGCTGGCAGCTGCTCATCCCACACCAGTGGGACTGGGGAGAGAATGGGGAGGGTAAAAGTGAGAAAACTCACGGGATGAGAAGACAGTTTAATAGGGAAAACAAAAGCCATGCTCTCAAGCAAAGCAAAACAAGGCATTAATTGACTGCTTCCCATGGGCAGGCAGGTGCTCAGCTACGTTCAGGAGAGCAGGGCCCCATCATGCATAATGCTTACTTGGGAAGACAAACGCCATCATTCCAAACGTTCCACCCTTCCTCCTTCTTCCCCCCAGCTTTTCCTACTGAGCATGATGTCATATGGTCTGGAATATCCCTTTGGTCATTTTGTCCCAGCTGTGTGTCCTCCCAACCTCCCATGCACCCCCACCTTCCTTGCCAGCATGGAAGTACAAAAAGCAGAAAAGGCCTTGGCTCTGGGTAAGGTCTGCTCAGCAATAACCAGAACATCGCTATATTATCAACCCTGTGTTCAGCACAAATCCAAAACACTGCCCCATACCAGCCATTCTGAAGGAAATTGACTCTACCCCAGCCAAAACCAGTACACACAGTCCTAAACCTGAATATAGAAGTACACACAGTGCTGGTTGGTATTAGCAAGAAGTGCTACTTATTGAATGTGAGCATGCATCTTAAATTCTGAAAATTCAATGCAAACTCTTTGTTAGAATTATTTATGGGGGGGAAAAAGGTTTGCATGATTTTCTTTTTTGGCTTTTGTGTGTTTTTTTAAAAGAGCCCTTCACCCTTGGCTAAAAAGGGGCCATCCTTTATTTTGGATCACCCCAAACTTACTTTTAGCATCTTTAGGACCAAAAGTATCTGAACAACATTTTATAAATCACACTTTCGCAAAGAAGATGGATAGAAGAGGGATCAGAAATATCAATTTTGCCGTAAAATGTGCTTAATTGTTCTACTTTACCTTCTTTACACTTACATCTCTCTGTTTCTGAACTCTTGACTTTTGAAGGCTTTTGCAGTGTTTAGCTTTATTTTCTAATCTGAAGACTGTATTTTTCTTCCCAATTTCTCTAAGCAGTGAGTAGTTCAGCCTCTTACATACAGATAGCCACAAAGTCCATAGTCAGGGTTCTGGATTGCTAGAATTGCTGACTGCCTATATTTGCTTCATATTAAAATTAAACATTATATGCTTTTGCTTATAAAAACAAGCTTTGTGGGTTTGAGAAACAGTACTGCACAAATTAAAACAAAGATTGACTGTGCTTGTGCTCTGTTTATCATAAGTGCTAAACTTCATTATTTAGTTACATAGATACAAGACCAAATATCTTTTTAATGGATATTGTTTGTCTTGGCATGGTTCCTTTCATCTCAACACAGGTAGAGCATTGACACTGGAAGAAACTTAACTTCAAATTTTCCAAATCTGACTATTGGTATAACTTTTTCCTCTGTTAAATCGCATCCTTATTCTTGTAGGTGTCGTTCCTCAAGCAGCTTTTCAGTTTGTAAGAGGTTGCAGTCCTTTTGTAACTGAAGAAGAGAATATCTAGTATCCTCTAGACTTTTTTTCCTGAGAAAAATAGATATTTCAGTGTTGAAAGTAAGGTCTTATCCACTGTATCGTTCGTTGTTGTTATGGTAACAACTGGATGTGCTAGTGCACGCTAGGAAAGACTTGGAGGTGTTTTGATTTTCCATTATGTTTGATTTTATTATATGAAGCCTTTGTTTGCAGGAAGGCAGAAGCGTGTCAGCACTCTTGTTTCAGCAAGGACACCATTGGCAAGAAGGAACTATTAATTTTGCTAATGCTACTTATGTTACTTTTTGAATGGACTTCATTGTAATAAATACAAAACTCTTCCCTTGTCTGCCAGTCAATCAAAATGCAGGCAATTGTCTGCTGTTGGCAAATTGGCCTTTCAGCTCATCCCAAACCATGGAAATTAAATCCAAAGTGTGCAGATGGTGATATGTAATCTCCAAGGCCTGTTATAAAGCTAGATAAAACTGCTAGCTGAACATGCCTGTGTTTTCTTATCCTCAGAGGAGCTTCAGCTGGTGTATGACATTCATGATGCCTTGGTTTTATTCCAGGGTTCAAAATACTTAGTCTTAAAAAGGTTAAAGGATATGTTGGTGAAATGTGCAAGGAGTTCAGCCAAGAAAGCAAAGCTGTCCTGGCCTGTGTTGCTTATACTGAGGGTATACAGCAAAGGCTGCACTGAGTCCTGTGTTGCTTTTTTGATTTTGGGCTATGCAGCATCAAAAATGCATGCCTGCCCCATGAAGCTGTGGCTTTTATTGTTGATCTCTCATTCAGTCTCTTTATAGTTGCTTTGGTTCTTTGGATAAAAAATATGCTCTTGCTGTACTTAACAGACAGCCTCTGCAATTTCAAATGTTTCAAATGCCGTTCTAAACTGAGCTAATGGCTACACCTGTAAAATGTTCCTATATCTGAAAACACCATTAATACTGAGAAAGAAAAGGTAAAGAATTTAAAAGAAGATTTTTTAATAGTCTACACAAATGTATGGTTTATATAGTCTACACAAATGTATGGTTTATATAATTGAAATACATTTTTTTCAGTCAGATAGTTCTATAGCTTGAATGAAGAGGAATGAGCTTTAATTTTAACAGAAATCAGGGTGCTAACAAATGAGGCTTGCTAGCAAAGTACTCTTCTCAGTCTTGAATCTTCATATTGCTAGGATATGATTTCAACAAAATAAAAGAAGTCAGAGGAGAACAAGTGTATAGCTGCACACCCTAAACCACAGGGACAATCTGTAAATATCCAGGTGGGCTTGATCAGATGCCTACGACTTTGAGTATGTCATTTTAGGTAAGTTCACAGGATGGAGGCCTGTTCTTGTAAACACACAGAGGAAACAACTGTTGCAAAAAAAAAAAAGCTGAGAAATTCTAAAAGTCTGTTAGGTGCCATGTCTTGCTGCACTGTTGGGAAAATATGGGGGTGAGAGGTTGGTCCACCTTGTGCATCAGTTAAAGGGCTACATTTGTGCCACATCAGAACTGCAACTTCCAGACACTCCACGTTATACCTCAGGCGATGTAGGATCAAAAGAAGGCTCACATCCATGAAGGGATACTGAGGGAAAATTAGTACAGGTCAAATCATGATGCTAACGACACCAAGGTTTGTGGGTTCACTTCTCATATGTGCCATTTACTTAAGAGCTGGACTTGATGATCCTTGTGGGTTGCTTTCAACTCAGAATATTCTGTGAATCTGTGTGTGAGACCAGAGGGTCCATGCTGGTTCCTGAGGAATTCACAAATGTATGTGTGCATATGAATCTAGGAAGTCATGTTTGTGTGTGTGTGTGTGTGTGTGTGTGTGTGTGTGTCTGGCTGGCTGGCTGGCTGGCTGGCTGTTTGGAAAGGTAAAGTCATCAGCTTCACCAGAGTGCTCCTCTGAACAAAGGTGACAGATTCTGTTGGTACTTTGGTCATCACTGCTTGTTTGGAAATGCATTTCTTCCTTGAGGGATGCTAGACCAGCATCACAAGGTGCTTTCTTGTCCCATCCTAGAGGGACAGGAGAGGCTGAGTCTTCTGTCTGAAGGGACTCATCCCAAGCAGAAGCAGATTGTATTTCTTCTGGAGATGGCCCCCTTTTAAACTCTCTTGTCAGGGTTAGAGCAGAGTAGTTCATAGTTGTTGGGGTCACTGAGTTAGCTGGTGAGCCAGAAAGCCCCAAAAGGGCAGAGGCCTGCTGGTGGAAAAACTCGGAGATTTGAGATACCATTATTATCTCTGTAAAAGTGAAGGAAAAGCCTCTCCCACAGTTCCTTGCGGAGGAAATGTAACCATACACACTCACCAGACTGTGTTCAAGGAAAACTACCTCTCCCAGCAGCCTGTGCGCTGCTTCCTTGACCGGGTCCCCTGCTCCGCCCCTTCCCTCTGCTCATTGGCTCCCCTCCCTGGCCCCGCGTTGCTCCCGCCCCCACGCCCTCAGATTACCGGCGGTAGGACCCCATTTAAACGCCAGGTGAACACGCGTCGTTCTCTTCGCCTGATCGCTCCCAACGAAGAGGGACTATACTCTGACCGTGGATATTGGTCTGCGGGGAGCCCTCCTTGCTCCTTACCTCTGGTAATATTCGGCTATCCGGCTTGGGTGAGGAGGTACTTGTTATTGGCGCCTAACACCAGCGCAAGGCAGAAAGAGGAGCCTGCTAGCAGCTAGCCTGCACCTGAATTGTCCCTCTCCAGAGGTGATTTGGGGACCACACCAGCTACCTCCAGACGCCTCAGTAAACCTCCTTTACGCCTTTACATATTCATTGGCATTTCCCCAGGCAGCTGGGCTTGGTCCTGCCAGACAGCGAGTGCCATGGAGCTGGCACCAGCTGGCTGTGAGTTCCAAGGGGAGGCTCTCAAATGTCACCATGATGCTTCATGGTGGTGACATTGCAGCCTGGCATGCTGCAGCAGTAAGAGAGAAAACTGACAAATAGCAATTACCACTTGTCATTTCCAGAGCTGCAGGTGTTTGGACTCAGGAGTTGAGCAGTAAATCTAGCTATTGTGAAATGCTGTTGGCAATGGCAGGGCAGTGCAGAATCCTGCTGTCTGTAGGAGATGTTGGCCAGGGACAAAAAAGGAAGACTGCAGCATTAGGTCTCAAAGTGCCCCACTGTGAAGGTTCCCCAGTTGGACACTTTTCCCCCATCCAGAAGTGTGCTTGTCATTTTTTTTGAAATAATTTTTTATTTATATTAAAAATCATTTTGCTTTGGAGCTTTCACTTGCGAGCCTCTTGAGGCAGAGTTGTGATGGACGGGGCTGAGACTGCAGCCAGTGCTCAGCCTGCTGGGGTTGTGGGGTGGCTCCCAGCCTGGACATGGGAATTTATGCTGCACGTGCAAGTCAGGCTAGAAGGGGCATCTAGGATTTGGTCATGTGGTTACCCTGGCATGGCCAGAGCAGGGACTGCTGCCAGGATGGACAACTGTGGGAAACTGAAGGGAGGCAGGACAGCCCAGAGGCTTGCGGAGTTGCTGTGCCTTACTGCAGGGTTAGAAAGGTGGGAAGAACCAGCTATCATGTGAAACATCTCCAGTTCCTTCTACTCCAGCTTTGCAAGGGTTCTGTGATTTCTGTAGCATTCCTTTTGCACTGTAATGCTCTCAGATTTCAACAGTCTTATGTTTGCTCTGTAGGAACAACTGGGAGTTAACTGCTAAGTGTATTTTGCCAACAATACAAATGGGAGGCATGCAACCCCTGTCTCCCATTCCTTTGCACGGAATCCTGTGTTTTCATTTTATATTTAAAATTCAGGAAGCAAGTCCACCAAATCTATTTTGTCTTATAAATATTTTAAATTAAACACTCCCTACAGGAGAATTCAATTTGTGATTTTTTTCATTTTGGACCATTCACACATGCAGAAATGTACACACACCTGTACACTCTTTGCCACGATCCTGAAATTATTTTCTGACAGTCTAGTTGCTACTTCAGGAGCAAGCCCTAATGCTGTATTGAAACGTATTACTTCATCAGCATAATTTAATTATAATAACCATATTAAGCCTCAGTATCTTTGAACAGATCTGCCAGTGACTTGCATCTGTGTTACAGTATTTCATTATTTTCTGTGCAGTGTCTGTTTTACTGCATAATATTTTCAAATACTTCTCCCAAAGTAGTACTGTAAAAACATATTCTTGGTTCAATAAAGTGACTGTAAAGCTTTTTTTTTGGGTGCTGGTTTTTTGGAACGGAGTCCAAAGATATCACAAGAAACTGGAGATGAAAAATTGTGTTCCAAAATGGGAGAGTTACAATTAGTTGCAAAAATACAAAGAAGTCATTCCCTTGCATTTATGAAGCACCAGTTGAATTAATCTTGAGCATGAAATTTAAGGGCTTTTAAAACTGCTGATGCCACAAAACCTGAGGCAGAAAAAGGTCTATCAGTGTTTACAGTATGTGTGGTACCTCTTTATTGAGTAGCACAATACTCAGTTAGCAGGTACTGAAAAATGAAAGACTTTGAATAGTAGTAGCTCTGCTGTTTGCTTTCTGGTGAGGCATTGCTCTCCTTAGGAGCAGTTCGTGTCCCTTCTTGAGTGTTTGCAGGCCAGTTACTTGACTGCTGCTGCAGTAGAGCTGCAGATCACAGGCGTCTGAGAAATGGGTGGTGTGAAAACTTGGTTTTTGTACCTTAGCAGTGTCTGAAGTGCATAACCATCTTATTTCTGAATAATTACTGCATACTACACATGGTAGTGTACTAACACATGCAATTAAAAAAAAAATAGAAGAATTAAATTATATTTGACCCTGCAAGTGTGAGTAGTAAGTGATATTGCAGGTTTTCAGGAAGCAGTTGCTGTAGTGACACAGTATGTCTGAGGGGCTTCCTACTAGCATTAACTTACATGAAAGGATCTGTTCTGTTGAGTCAACTCTAGATATAAACATAGGAACTTGAAGAATTTGGTGTTGGTGTTCTTTGCAAAAATTAAACTTGAAGAATATGATAGTGATCAGAGGGAAGTGTAGCAAGACTTAAGCAGATGGTTTCTGCTGCTTTGCAAGATATTTTCAATAAAATATAAGATACTGAATGAAAACCCTGACAAGCCACGCATGCTTCACGAAACAGCTGCAACTTGGCAGACAGTGGATTTGGTCCATTTCTGAGGGTAGATAGTGCCTTAAATGATAGATGTGATTTGAGAATTTGGAATACTACAGTGAAAGAAACTGTAGTGTATGAACATGTGGAGATACAAGCTGTTATCCAGAAAAAAATTGTGTCAGCCCTTACAGTTGGTAGAAGGAGAGACACAGCTTTGCCTGTAGGGTGGAAGAAGCTTACGTCAGTACTTATATTTGCAAACCTCAGCAGTTTCCCTAGTATGGACAAAGATCAGGAATTACAATACAACTATCACAAAGTTTCTTTTTAAGTGTAACAGGAATTCCTCAGGCAAAATGTAGAGTAGTGTCTAATGTATTGAGCTGTTAAAATTTTTATTTGTTTCTTTGAGTTTTTGGTTGGTTGGTTTTTGTTTTTGTTTTAATGTCAGCTGCACATTGTCTAGTGTTCTGACAGAACAGGAGTTTTGGGAATCCACTGATACAAAAGGAAAGTTTATTTGTTTCCAGAGAACAATGTTTGTCCTGTGAAGCAAGCAGGACTTAACTCTTACGGGCTAGTAGGGAATTGGGACAGATGCTACATGAAAAGACACTGGGCAAGACAACACCTGTTACCAAATAAATATGTAAAAGTGCCTGACAACTTTCAGAGAACACTTGTAATACAGAGCCCAAGATCATCTGCCTGTGGTAAAGAACTCAGCCAGGGCAATGACAGAAATAAAGATGCAAAAGCTAAAAGGATCTAGGTGGCTTCAGTTCTTAAAAAAATCAAAACGACAAACCACATGAAACTCAACCAAAACAAAAAACAGCAGAAGAACTCAGTACTGGAATTGATTCTCCAACAGAGAATATTGCGTGAGGGTGGGGAAAGGCCTCCTGTGTGGAATGAATCTTGTCTAGTTTCCATTATCTACAAAGGAGAAATAATTGTGAGAAGAAGGATTAATTATGAATATTTATTTAATTTAGGAAACTTTTTTGAGCTTCCAGGATATACTGTAGGGGGAGAGGAGAAAGGACAGGAGCAATCAAACAACACATTTCTGTTGCTAAACATTTTTTCTAAAGCAGGCTGTTTTGTTTGAAAAACAATTAAATCCTTGTAAGATGCAACTTGATTTGATTTGAGCATAAGAATAGAATCTGCAAGGTCTGAAGTCCCTTGCAATCATGCCACATTTAAATATTTCCCTTTGAGAGCAGTAATAATGCCCTCAATTGTTTGAGTATTACTGATGAGTTTAGTCAGTTTGGATATATGCATTTGAAATAGTTCGGGGCTGGGAGACAAATGCAGGGGAACTGTTCCTTTTCATAGTTTCTAACATGCAACATAGAGGCTTATGCTATAAAATAGTATAAGAGGGTAGGTGGATTATTCCTAAGCACTTTTAAAAGATGTATATACAAATACAGTTTAAAGCAAGATATAATGCATCTTCATGCATAAGTAAATGGACAGTCTCTCAGAGGGTGCTCTTCCTACTGTATTTTGAACAATCAGCATGCTTGCACAGTATACTGAAGAGTTAATGTTAATGAGAAAATAATAATAAACATTTGGAGTATAGGATCCAACCTTTCAGAGGTTTGTGGAGATTGAATGATGTGTAGATAGAAGTATTTGGTTACCAATGTAGAGAAGAAAGGTCTTAAAACGAAGGTAGATGAAACTTGTCCTTCAGAATTCAATTGTCCCATTGCACAAAGTCTTAATGAAATTTTGGTAGGTCACTGAAGCCAAGTGCCTACAAACAAACTGAACAAAACAACCCAAAAAGCAGAGCTTGAAGCCAAACCCCTAATTAATTATTTGCATGCTAGTTCTAATCCTGAGCATCCCAGTTCACATATATGTTGAGATTTCTCAACTAAACTTTAGTAAATGGAAATTCTGTCCTGAAAACTTGAAGAATCACACTGTACTGATTTGAAAAAGTTGTCGTCATAATGCTAACTTTGACTTCCATGCTTTCATTTATCATCGATACAAGGAAAGGAATCATAATACTCATTTACCTTGTGGAGTGTTTGGAGTGGAACACTGAGACAATGTGGTGGGTGACAAATGCTTGACTTTCACACAGAAATTAGTAGGTCACAGCACCACAGAATGTTCTGAGTTGAAAGGGACCTATGAGGATCATGAAGTCCCACCCTTGGCCCGTATGGGGACTGAACCCACAACAACCTTGGCTTTTTTAGCACCAGGCTCTAACGAGCTGAGCTGATCTGATAGTAAGTATTCAGAATAAAGTGTGAGGAATATACTAAGTTGTGAGGCTGTGCTGAGTAATAAGAACATGATAATGCTGAGTATCTTCTATTCAGTGAGCATCAGCATCCTGAGCCATTCAGATGGTTGTCTTGTAGAAAGAAATTTGATTGTGTAATTAAGGCTATGGCAATACACAAGATAGAAGAAAGTAGTCCACCTGATCCTCTTTGCTTATATCATAACTGATATAAACAAAACCCTGAACAGGTATGTGGAACCGGAAGGACAGGTTTCTTTTCCCAAGTCTCAAATCCTCTGTGGTGAAGTCTTACATAAGAGATTCAACTCTTTTGTCTCCTGTGGGTATTTTTGTTCAAAGGTGCTGTAAAATGTTCTTGTAGAAGATGGAGGAACCCCTTGAACTCTGCAGCAGTCTCTTCTGGAATAGGAAAATTGTGCATGCCCAGTGTGCCACCAGGGACATAGGCTAAATTCTGAGTACAAATTAGATTATGCTTGCCTGCAAGAGATAGTAAAGAAGAGGTAATGAAATAAGGCGGAGATGGTGATGTTTCTCTCTGGCTCAACTACTTGTAAGAATGTCACATTAGCCCACACTCTTCAAAGTTTACGCTTATAGAAAAGTTTCTAGACAATATGTCTTGCTGTATTATTTCTCTAAATGAGGAAAGGCATCAGTAAATATAACTAATGAAAGAGGATACATGGTGATCCTGAGGAGGGAATCTGGTTTTCTAATAGGGATTGATGTTGCCTCTGGAGCTCTCCAGGTGCTATGCCACATATTAGTGATATTAACTACACTGATGCTACAGCTTTTTGAGTATATTTTCTTCACATGTTTTGATTCCTTCTGAGATTACACTTCAGTGAATGAGAACCATGTGAGCAAGATAATGCTGATGTCTACTGAACAGTTTATTCTGCACTCTGAAAAGATCAAAGTATTTTGGAAGACAGCAAGCATCTTGAAACATTCTTAAATATAAAGGGTACAGGCACCATACAATTCAGTTTTCTTTAAGGTACTGCTAACCCCTACTGCTAGTGAAAATTTAGTTTTACTGTTGCTTGTGGCTTGGAAGTTTTGTATTAGGTTGTTTATGGTGTCATTTTTCACATGCTTTAATATCTACTCATCACTTTGAAATCATAGCCTGATATGCAGTGAGGGATTTTACTGTAATTTAAAATAACTTCACATGAAACTTCTGAAAACCTATGATAGCTGTGAAGTCCAAGGGAAAAATTCTGATATACAGTTAGTTCAAAATGAGGTTATGATTCTTTAAAAAAATATCAAAGCTGTAACATCCAACCAACCTTCCCTTCAAATCTATATGGAAGAAAATAGTCTTAAAGCAAGAGTTAGTAATGTTAACCACATTATCTACATACCTACATAAGAAGTCGATGGACTTCTTTTCTGAAACTTTTCTTGCTTGCAGTTGGAAGAAAGGAATATAAACACTGAATTCCAACTTGATTCTGACCACTCTTACAAGAATTTGGGCCCAGAGCACAACTTTCTAACAATAAAACACAGTTCCAGTTTCCACTGTATTGTTTTTACTCTTATAGTTGATCAGACAGATTCATACTTCCTCAGTTGGAGAACAAAACGTTTTGAGTATAGAGCTTTTTTTTTTTTAATATTTGGTCTCCTTAACTGAGACAAAAGAGAAGAGTGAAGCTGAAATTTTCCCCAGATCGTAATGTAATTATGCCATCTGCTGCTGCATTTCTGGTATCACATTTGAATAGTCTGCCTAAGTGAGAAATACTGCCGTGGGCAATACATAGAGATAATTTTAGCAGAGATAATGGCTTGGCATGAGAAAGCATTGTTATGTTTTAAGTGATGTGTAGCTTTAAGTGAGACACTGAACATTGATCAGGTGTCTTCTGTTTCTTTAATCCCATCTTCCAGTGGCAAGGCTCACAAATACTAACATGGAACTAGATCACGTCTTTTTTTGTTTTCATGATTCAGTTCCAGAAAGCAGAGGTAATGTCTGCTTTGCAAAGAATATGAACCATAAATTGGCAATCTACTGATTCTGAAGGTGAGCAAATGTAGTTTGAATGCAGAAGTCCCTGGGAATCAGAAAGGAAAACAGGACTGCCTGAAGTATGAGATATCTTTACTGTTGTGGTATGTTTGACCCTGGCTGGATACCAGATTCCTGCCAAGCTCTACCACTCCCCTCCTCAGTTGACCAAGGCAGAGAAAAAGTAATAAAAGGCTCATGGGTTGAGTTAAGGAGAGGGAGATATCACTCAGCAATTGCAATCACAGGCAAAAGAGACTTGACTTGGGGAAATTAATATAAATTCTTGTCATGTAAATCATTAGACTAATGAGAAATAAAAACTAGATTGTAAAACACCTCCCCCACAATCCTCCCTTCTTCCTAGCCTTAACTTTAATCTCAATTCTCTCTACCTCTTCCCTCCAGTGGTGCAGAGGGACAGGAAATAGGGACTGCAGTTCATCACAGTTTTCTGCTGCCCCTTCCTCTGCAGGGAGAGGACTCCTCAAACTCTTCCCCTCCTTTGGTGTTGTGTCCCTCCCACAGGAGACAGACCTCCAGGAGCTTTACCAATGTAGGTCCTTCCCACAGGCTGCAGTTCTTCACAAACTGCTCCAGCATGGGTCTCTTTCTATACAGTGCAGTCCTTCAGGAACAGGCTGCTCCACTGGGTCAGACGTCCTGGCAGCAAACCTGCTCCAGCATGGGTTCCTCTTTCCACGAGACCACAGGTCATACCAGGACCCTGCTCCAGTGCAGGTTTCACGTGGGGTCACAGCCTTTTTAGACATTAACTGCTCTGACTTGGGCTCCTCCAGGGGCTGCAGGTGGATCTCTGCTCCACCATGACCTCCATGGGCTGCAGGGGAACAGACTTGACTCACCACAGTCTTGACTCACCACAGTCTTCACCATGGCCTGCAGGGGAGTCTCTGCTCTGGCACCTGGAGCACCTCCTCCCTCTCCTGCACTGATCTCGATCACTGCAAGGCTGTTTCTCTCACTTATTCTTGCTCACCTTTCCCAGCTGCTATTGAGGAACAGTTTTTACCTCTTTTTCACTGCATTATTGCAGAGATGCTACCATCACAGCTGAGGAACTCGGCCTTGGCCAGTGGTGGGTTTGTCTTGTAGAAAGCTGGCACTGGTTCTGTTGGACAGATGGGGAGCTCCTAGCAGCTTCTCACAGAAGCCACACCTGTAGAGTCATGCTACCAAAACCTTGCCATGCAAACCAAACACAAATGTAATTCAAATAGTTCAGATATACATTTTCTATAGGACAGCTACTCAACTCTACCCCCAAATCCAGCTCTTTTTACTTGATTATTTTATTTTGGATTTAAGAAGGATTAGTTTGATGCTGCTTCTACCTATCTGCTGTAGAGGAGTGTCTGGTTTGCTGTCAGATAGGAATGATTCTAGGCACTGTCTTCCATTTCGAAAAATCTTGGATGTTAAGACTTTTCTGTTGGCATGTAAAGTAAAGCTTTAAATCTTTATGATCACTATTTTCTGTTGACAATGACTCTGAACAGTTTATTCTGATGTATGTCGGGGTTTTTTTGGCCACATTCTTCTTCATCCTTCTGGACTTAGTAACTTGAATTTCAAGCCTCTGATTATTCTTATTGTCTTTTCCAACTGGTTCACATCTTTCTTGAATGAGTGCCTGGAACTGGGCATGACTCTCCAGCTGATGGCAACTCAGTCACTTAAATGAGTGAAGAAATTTGCATGGTTGATAAAACCTATTCCATTATGCATTTCCTCTTGGATCACTAAATACACTGGTTAACTCCTAGATCTCTTTTTCGGTGCAGGTATGCAAGGAATCTGTTTTTCTATGTCTGTGAATGGATTGCCTCTAAATGTAGAGCTTTGCATTTGCTGTAATTGATCATTATTTAAACCTCTGTTGCAGTCAGTAAGAATTCAGCTAATTGTGATTTGGAATTCTAACTCTGGTTCTTATTGATATTACCTGTTAATCTGGTGACAATACCTGTTGTTTCTTTCATTCAGGTTGGTAAAGAAATACTGAGTAGTTTTGGGCTTGGAATAGACTCTTGTAAAACCTCACTCCGTACCCTTTTCCACCTTGTCACTAACCTGCTGATAATATTTCTGCTATTTAGCTTGTCCTACATGCCTCTTTCGCTTAACTTGTTTTCATATTTCTTACAAGAAAATAATCTGAAACATTTTTGTAATCAAACCTTAAAGTCAAGGTATTAACACTTACTTCACTTACTTTACTACTCGTTCAGGAGGACCTATGCCCTGAAAGGAAGCAAAGAAGTGCAAATAGCTTGGTATTATTTGCACCTCTATGGTGTTTAGACTTTCTTGTTCTTATTGTCTAGAAATCAGAGGTAAGCTCATAGGGCTCAGAGCCATAAGTCCTCCCCTTTTTTCCCCCTTTAAAGGTAGTCACGGGGTGGTTTTTCTGTCCTCTTCTCAGTTTTCAGAGCTTGTCCAGGTCTTTTATGAAATCTGAAGCTTCTGACTGTTCTTGAGCTGCTCACTTTGGCCTTTTGCAAACACTGGTTTTAGGACTGTAAAATGGACCAATCAACTGCCCATCACTGGCAAGGAGGCAGGTTCCTCTCCTGTGCTCCCAGTTCAAGTGTGTTCATAGACGAACTGCACCATTCATGAAGGCACTGGCCTCAATCTATTCGATAGTGAATTTCAACAGCACTGCCAGCTTCAAAACATCCAACAAGCTGTTTGATCTGCTGGAGTTTTTACCATTCTGTCTCTTGGACTGGTCATGTTAAACACTGATCAGATCCTGACTGAAGCAACAAGAAGGCAAACTGGTATTGAGTATGTCAGTCACTGAGAACTGTAAAGCAGCATTTCCTCTCCACTATATATCAAGGCAGCTCTTTTGATGGTTGTCTTCTTATTAAATTACTTACCACGTAAGTTTAATTTCTCCTTAACTGTTCAAAGATTGGTTTTTCTACATTTTCTTTTCATTTTTTTTAATTACTAGTGGTGTTAAAGAATATTTAACCTAATTTCTTCTGTGAGCTCTCCTTTTGAAATCACTGAAAAACTGAATTAACAAAGTCAGTGCTTTCCAAGCCTTCCTTGTCTTTCCATTAAACTGTGATAACTTGCACTCGTGCCCTTTAAAGGTCACCAGCTCTCCTCATTTCTTTCTCTTCTCTAGACATCCATCCCAGTAGACCTCAGTGACCATGGCTGTAAGGTTATACAAGTCTGCTTACCTTTAGGCTATTGATTTGTTTCCATTATTTCCTTCCTAAGAACCAGAAATGTTATTTTTATCCTCATCGAAGTTTCTTTGCACATTTATTTTCTGTCGCTTCCAAACAGAGCTTCTGTCTCATATTTGTATTTAAATGGTGCCCCTCTGTTTGGGAAGAACTAGCTCTATCCACGGTTAAACATAGAAATTGCACATTATCATCATATTGGTGCCTGGCTGAGAGTTCTAATGCTCACAGAAAGCAACATGAATTCTGACTTTGCCAGCCAAATTGTTATTAAATTTGTACTATGTCAGCCTTCTTGTTTTCTTCTTGTATTTAACATTTTTCACTTGCTTGGTCCATTCCATAGTTTGGATGTAACAGCAAGTATGCACATTTGTGATATTATAAAGCTGCACTTTTTATTGGTTGTCTTTCTGAAAAAAGGTATACTATTCTAGATTTCACAACCAGCAGGTATCAAATAATAATCTAAATAATAGCGTTCTATACCATTGTATTTATTCCCCACATAATATTATGAGTACAGTTGTCCTTTTATTCTTTCAGGGCCCAATGGCAGATCTGTTTGTAAAAGAGTACAAAAGAATATTGCACTGAAAAAGGAGAAATACATGTCTGAGTTACTTTCTTGTGTTTGTAAGTAGTGTTTAAAGGATGTCTATCATGTCTATCTTGTTATTACTATGCAGATAAGGAGGGCAGAAAAATAGGAATTCATGTTTCTTGCAAATTCCACTTGAACAATGAAAAAGAAATAATGAAAATAATGGAAATAATTCAGCTCTTCACATCTTAATGATTTTGAATTCAGCTAATGGTATCAAGGACAAAAGTATGATTTGCAAAGTTTGGAAAGCCCAGTGTATTGCCAACCAAAATGTAGTAAACCTGTCCTTATGGCTACAAAAGTCAAGATATAGGGTTGGAAAAAAGTATTAAAACATGAGAGTCACAGGAGCCCCTCTGATACTGCTATCTACTGTATGGCAAACCAGTAAATTAAGGACAGCACTACCTTTTAATATAATCAGGATGTATATATGTATACATATATATTTATATATATAGATTTTTACGTATCTACTTTAACTACATTAAAAGGTGGTCCGCCCTTTGATTTCTATCAACCACTTTGACCTATATACAAGGGATCTGGATACAAAGCTATCTAAAAAAACCCACAGGTGTTAGAATTCAGAAAGAATGCTTGTTTCATAGAAGCATGTCCTTCTAATAACTTTCCTGTTTTGAAAATATTTTAATTTCTTGCAAAACCTTAGGAGTAGCTTTACATGGAAATGCTGAAGCTGAAATGTATTGAAATCTGTAATGTTAAGGACTGGATACTCACTTGTGTAGCAATGGAAGCAAAGTGGAAAGGGAAGAATCAAGGAATGGACATTGGAGTATTATGTGTATTATGCATGGATATGTTTGTGCATTGTGTTTGTGTCAAGTGGTGCTTCTGTGGCTTCTGGGAACTATAATCTCAAACCCCCAAAAATACAGGAAGAAATCTATGACTTGCTAGAGCAGAGAAGTGTGTGCATATGTTAATATGTTAAACTCATATTAATTTGAACAATACCTTTTGTAAAGACATAGCTGTAGAAAACCATCAGGACACTCACTGAGGAAAAAGCAAAAGCACAGGAAAAAAAGTTGAGAGTAGTGTTGATGGATGTTTTTCTTTAGCTGTGTATTGGCTTTTTCCCTACCTTTTGAGAGACTGTGTTTTGTCATTTCTACTGATGGCCAAGATATATATTAAGGAAAGTAGGGAAAACATGGAAGTGGCTCAGTTGAGCCTATCAATAAGCTGTTAGTGGCTTCAGCAGATGTAGGGATTATTGTTTTTCCCATTCATCTAGATCAAATAAAACTCTAATATATTTTCTAGCAATCATGAAGCATACCTGGAAACTCACTGCATATGCAGACATGAGCAAATTTTTTCTAACTAGCTAGAAACATCTTTTTTTTTCGTTAAAAGATCTTTGAGGTGCTGTTGTCAGGGGTTACCTATGAGGGTTTATTTCAGTTCTTGTTTGTTTTTCTAGTTGTTCATTTTGCTTCATTTTAGCAAGCAAGTAGTATTTGAAAGTGTTATGGTGGTGCATTTGGGATAACATGAGCTTGCTTTCTTTTAACACTTAGCCTACATGACAGTTGTCTCCCAATCTGTTCACTCCTAATCACCTGCTTCAAACAGAGAAACAGCAGAAAATTACATACTGCTTGTACATGAGCATGCATGGGTGTGAAACCTACATTCTCAGTTCTAACATGTAGCCACTTTTTGTCCTTCAGCAAAAGCAACTTGTTGAACTTCTGTGATTTTTTTCTTCCATTTCATTTATTTGCCTGTTGCTCTCCGTAATTAAATATGAGAATATGAGTACATGTATTGAGTTTTTCTGGTTGTTCAGACTCTTGACTTCAAAATAGCTAGGGATATACATATTTCCCCTTCCCCATATTTTAAAAATATATACACTGAGAGGGTTTATACATATGTATATGTTTGACTGCATCTGTCCATGAGAATTGAATTGCAGAGCAGGTTGCTCACTTCAAAAGACAATAGATAGAGTGAAGTCATAGTTTCCTGGACCATGGCACTTCCCTTTTGTCTAGGCAATGGTTTCTTACACCATTACACTGGTACTAGAAGGCTGGGAACTGACAAATGTTTTGATTGATCTTTTAATCAAACTGCTATCCAATTTAGTGGAAATTAGTACAATTGCTCTGAGAGCTGAAAACAATTTACAAATCTGCAAGCTGGTGGAACTGTGACTCAAATCTTAAGCCATTTAAGGAGTAGATTGTTGCTCTCTTTTTTAAGCTTCATATAGGGAAGCTTTCACCTCCAGCTTGTTACTTAAATAGAAATAAATCCTTTCAGCTGCCCTAAAGTTTAAAGTTTTGGTATTTCTATATTGATACCACAGGGTTCACAGCAGCATATGCAGCCCAGGCTTAACAGAACTTTTCAGAACTGGTCACCACTAAGTTGCTCTGGGCTCTGATTCCTGAGAGGCATTTGCCTTGAAGTAAAAGGCACGTCCATTTCCAAAGCATTGAGATGAAGCATTCAGATGAAACTTTATTCCAGTTTAGACTGTGCTTGAAACTTGAAAAGTAAAATGGCCAACCTTCCTAAGTTTATAGGCCACATGTCAAAACTTCCCACTTGTCATGGACAAGTGACACAGGCATAACAGGTTACTTAAAGCTGTTTTTCTTCCAACTCTGGGGCCACCTCACAAGAGGGAGACAGCAATCGCTTGCTTGTTTTCCTGGTGTGCCTTCCTTTTCCATATACTGCCAAGGTGTCAGGGTTGGCTGTGTTGGTTCCAGTCCTGGGAGCCTGGTTTTCTTGCCTCTGAGGCTGTGTGTGCCCAGTTGGGATTGCTCTTTGGTTCTGTTAAGTAGTCCTTGCCCTTCACATATTTTCTGGTGTTCTGGAGAAGGAGGAGTAAAATGGGAAAATTAGTGATGTAAAGACTGAAGTTATCAATTGTTTAAGGATTGACATTTGTGGAAGTTCATGTGCAAAAAATAAGTAAAACATACTCTAGTAGAGGTCTAGTTGTTGTTTTCTTTATTTTATTGTTTATTATAATGGATTGGATTAAGACTTTTTTGGACCTGTTTTTGCAAGTATTCTGATCTATAGCTTAATTTATTACTTTCTTATCAAGTCCTATGTAACCATACCTTGGTGTGTGTTAGGAAGGCGTTCGCATGACGTTCAAGGAGTAGGTTAGATGTTGTAGCTGTGGTGAGCAATTGCACACTTGTGTGATGTACTGATGATCTACAGCTCTATAACAGCATGGAGTTACAATGTTTGTGCTTGATTTCTCTCCCTACTGCTGAAGGAGAGAATACTAATTGTTCATTACATCCAGATATCCTTATTGCATCTTTGTTCTGAAAGTTACCACTAAAACATGGAGAGCTTGGGGTAGCAGTGCTTGTAAGGCTGTAGTCCATAGAAGCTGAAAGTGACCCTGTGTGACTTCTCAGCTCTCAAGCAGGAGGCTTTCATCAATCAAAAAGACTGAAATACACATGAAAACAAATTTATGAAGTGAAATTACCTGAACTTCATCACTCTTGATTCCTTATGCATTATTTTCTGGTATAAAGGGTACTTTGTTGGTGTTCAGGGTAACAGAGGAGATGATCAAGTGGATAGAGTTACTGCCCCATCATGAGTGGGTATAGCTAACTTTAAGTTAGTTATTTATGATCATCAAACTTTCTTGTTCACTTTGGTGAAGTTATTGCTAAGCTGTTTTGTTATTGTTTATGCATGTTATGGGAAAAGCAACAATGGAAAATATAGTTTAGGTTTCTGTGTTTTCTGGATGGATGTTTGAGCTGATTGCTTTTTCTCTGGTGCTGGTAATTTTAAGTGTCTGAATCTGTGTTCTGATGCTGATGGTCAACTAGAGGCAGGATCAAATCCTGAGTAGTCAAACAAATATTCTGTAAAATCTAGTACACCTTAGACCTTTAACTAGAGGGTGACTGCTTTCCCCTACTGGTTTTTCACTTGTCTGTTCTGCCTCTGGTGTTATTAAAAAGCAGCTTATGTGAACACCTGCATGCCAGCTAATCATTGACAAAGTCCTCATCTGGCCATGCCTAGAGACAAAGCAGAGACTCTGCTTCTTGCTGGCATGGTAGTGGTGAAGAGAGTCATATGCAGTAAATGCACTATGAGAGCTAATGGATGTTGTCAGATCTTGGAAGAAAGTATTTGTTTAATTAAGATAAATATATTGGGTTTTTAGAGAGCTCTTTTATCTCATGAGTGGGAAAAAAAAATGGAGTAAGCAACCTTTGTGGCTTCTTTCCCCAAAGAATAGAGATGGCTTTTATAATCTGAAAAAAAAAGTGAAATTCAAGCAGTAGAAAAGTGAGATGCAACAATACGTGCTCAACCTTCTTCATGTTGTTCTCTCTTGTGATAAAAGTGGCCAGATCATAGGAAAATTTGAATAAGAAGTAGGGGAGAAGGCTTGGCCATACAAATTAGCTGCTGTTTTATTCTAAACATATGTGAGCACTGTGGACTGTAGACAATTTTTACTTCACCTAAAACAGTCTCATGACCTATAATGACTAAGATTTGAATATTATAATCTGGATTTACTTAACAAGATAATTAAATATTAAAAGTGAGTTCATTTAGAGGACAGAATGGATTATCTCTCAACTTTTGCAGATTTCTGCCCTCCTATTTGTATTCATGGCTGAATGTTTTCAATTTTTTTGTTATAGCTTTCTTTTAAATTTCATACCTTAGCTTTTGCCATAATAATTTGGACTGTGAAGAGCTTTTTGTTGTCCTAGAACTGAGGGAAAATAAATTATGAAATGCTGAATAAGATGAAATGTGTTTAGTCCCCATTGCACTGTAGAAAAGCACTCATAAAAGTTAATTAAGCTCAGGAAACAGACCACAAGATAATTAAGATTAGGCCTAATTTTACACTGCAGGAATTCTGTGATGTTTTCCAAGGGATATCATGTAGAGAAACTCCAGGCTTTCAGTCCGATTCTGAAAAGATCATTACAGATGATGTTAAACAGCAAGACAGACTAATGTAGTGAGGCATATGTTTTCTTTTACATTGCTTTAAAAGTAAAATTTGGCCATAAACACAAACAAGGACTAAATACACAGTTTATTATTACTGGCAGTGAGGTAACTAAGTTAACTTGTTGCTGGAAACCAGTAATTAATAACACAAAAAGGCTGTTCATTTGTTGCTTCCTCTGTCAGACTAAAGCCCACCATGCTGTACTGGAGGTTATTATGTTGTAGAAAATTATGAGAAGGATCTTTTGTTTAAATCAGGCATGCAGTGATCACTTTCCTCCCATTGTGGACCTTAGACATAATCTGTAGTATTCCGTGTGTTGGCAGTGTAGCTTCCTATTAATGTTAGATAAAGAAAAGCCATACAAAACGTAATTAACATGTTATCCATTTCAAATTTTTATTACTTGCTACACTAGAAATCTTAGAAATGAAAATGAGGAATAAATTACATGGAACTGTGGATTCTGGTTATTTTTTAAAAATGCTTCTACTAATTGAGTGTGGAGCAAATTAGTCTCATTTCCTATTAAGCGCAAATCAGTTGTTTAGATACGAGTGCTGTATTCTGTATGCCTGGGATAATACACCAGAACTGTAAAAAATTTCTGTATTCTGAGTAATCGATCCTAGGAAATATTTTATAGTTTCTTTAATATTTTCCATCTAGTAGCATTTGATTATATTGATTCTGTGTTTTTGTGTGTAATTGGAGGCCGTGCTTTTTTTTGGTATTTATGTATTTCCTAGGGAAAAAAGTAAGCTGATAGAAAGTGTGAAGGGTTTTTTGTTGATTTAAAAAAAATACCTAGATTAATTAAAGCTGTATGTACTAGAAGTTATTTTTCCTCATATCTGCTCAGCAGGTAACAACAGGAGTGCAAATAAGCATATGTAAAAATTCATTTTAAAAATAAGTGTGAGTACATAAGAGGTTGAAGAAATTGTAAGATGATGATGAAAAATTAGTAGGTTTAATACCTGGTGGATGCATGTCAAACAGACAACAGAAACTGAACAACCCTCAGGCTGATAAAGTTCTCCCTGTGATGCCAGTATTGTGGCATGGATGTAGATTACAATCAAATAATCTAACACATCTGTATGTATTTCTCATATCTCAAGTATGGCAGTTCGATAATGCTACTTAGTCTTACACCTTATCTTCCTGGGTTCATGGTTACATGTAAATTTTAGCTGTGATCCTAAAAATATTTCTAGTTACCAATCTTTAGAAAAAAACCTTGAAAACATGACTGAAATGACTTCTTGAATGAAGCAAGTGCTTTTTTGGTGAAAGGCACTCACCTGGCCTTTCAATAAAGGGGAATTACAATAAAGATCAGAACACACTTTTTACTAGGGCCTGTAGTATAAGGCCCTAATGGGTTAATTTTATTAATTTTAATTTTAATTAATGGGGAAAAAGGTTAATGGTTTTAAACCAAAAGAGTTTAAAGTTCAGACTATATATAAGGAGCACATTTTTGCAATGAGACACAGTATTTCTTGAAGAACCCAAGCCTTAATTAATTTTTAACTTGTACCAGCAAACTCTCTAAAATTAATTTGGTGTTTCAGAAGTCAGTACCATCATTATTATAGAATGAACTATATACTTCAGATAAAACAAAATAAGTAGACTAAGCATTAAAAAAGAAACTGAACTCTTCTCTACAAATCAGAGTGTTCATATGTTGACATCTCTGCATAAAACAAGACTAGCCTCTATTCCTACTCAGTGCTTTGAAATCCTGCTGAAAGCGTTGGATCCTTTGTTTCACTAATTTCTGCCATTTTTAAAGTTCACATTTTAAACATTCCTCCTCGCTTTGAACTGATTATAAGTAGTCTAGTTTGGAAGGTGCCATGTGATTCTCTGTAGCAGCTGTGTTGAAAACCAAAACATGTTTTTCTTCAAATGGGAGTTGGACTCTGATCCTTATGGATCCCTTCCACCTCAGGATATTCTATGATTCTTTGATTCTGTGATTCAGGAGCAGTGCTCCTAAGGCAAATGTGCACACTGCTGAAGGGCAAAATGAGTGTACAAACCTAACTGAACAGTTCTGGTTTTCGTATCTATCCTTCAGGTGCTAATATTTTAAGGTCCTTTGTACACGCATACTACACACCCTTATTGTCAGGTAGCTGATTATTGTGACATCTCTTTTGCCCTCTTTACAAAGCAGAATACAACTAAATACAGCTACTGCACCTTCCTTACATTTATTGCATCTTCTAATTATAGAAAAACTTGTGTTGTCATCACTATCCTCATTCTTTTAACAACTCAGCATTCAACCTCATCTTTCTATTGTGCTGCTAGCCTTTTCTCCCCTAAATCTGAAAGCTTTTCCTTTTACATCCTAACAATGGATGAAAGATTGGGTTTTGTGGGTTAAGTTGGACTTTTTTTTGTGAATATATAGTGTTTTTGAGGATGTCTTCATTGATGCTGACTTACTAGTGCAGATGCTTTTCCTGGATTGCTGATTCTTGGTGTCCTTCATGGATACGTATGTTCATAGTGAGTGGGTATATTTGTGGGTTTGGAAAAATAGGTACCCATTCACTTAACCCAAAACCTAAACAAATCAAACCCCGTGGAGTTTTCTGTTTCACATACGCAGCTCTTTTCCAGAACATAATGTATCCTCAGAAGATGGTTTTCTCCTCACAGGATCCCTGAAAGATTTTGTGTCACAGAATCACAGAACCACATAATAGTCAGGTTGGAAGGGACCACAGTGGGTCATGTCCAATCTCCCTGCTCAAGCTGGGCTACCTGAGAGCACATGGCACAGGATTGTGTCCAGATGGTTCTTATATTTCTCTGCTGAGAGGGAGTCCACAACCTCTCTGGGCAGTATGCCTGGCTCTGATTTGTGTCCTGCTGCACATATCCAGGCCTGGTATCTTGGCACTAAATGTTTTATTGAGACTTTGTAAATGAGATTTCATGTGTAGCTATTTCTTTCAAGGCTGGCTTGACATATTTATTTGCTTCATGCAGGTGTTAAAAGGTTAAAAATCTAGCTGCTGACTCAAAAGCTTTGGCTTTTGGCTGGCTGTGGAGCTGTGATAGAGTGATATGACTGAATTCCGGGCTATGGGATGTAAGCATGCTGCTAGCAAGCAGCCATCTGCTGTCAAAAACGCCTGGTTTCTGAAGTGTTGGATACACTTGTCTTGGGTTTGTGCAAAGAACATCTGCAGGTCACCATCTTCCTAAAAATCTGAATGAAGCCTCTGGTGTGGTGTCTAGCGTGCTTTTGCTCTGGTGGTGATAAAGGTGGTCATGATTAGGCAACCTTGCCTAATTCTCTCAGGCAGAGGCTGTTATCCTCCTAGCAGGAACAGTACAGAGAACATATATGTTCAGCTCAGTTATGTCTTTGCCTCTAAGGTAGTAGCATGTGATTAATAGAGTTTGTTTGTGTCCAGGGCTGGGACCATATCACCTGGGGATGCCCTGCTACTGCCTCAAGACCGAGTGGACATGAATCAGCTTCAGAATGCTGTGGGTGCCTACACTCTTTCAAATCACACTGAAACCAGATCTGCAGTATTTTGTCTTAGCATGCTGGGTGGATCGCTACTGACTTCATATTTTGACTTAATAGGTTGCAAGTTGAAACATGGGATTATGTGTTTAGTGGCTGAGAAACAGATTTGTATTTCTGTTTTACTCATTTGCTGTGCTGTTCTGGCATACAGAGCCTTAACAAGTCTGTCAGTCAATGAAGTACTCCCTTCCCCTCTCCCCAAAACTGGGAATGCTCTCAATTTTCAAGAAACATTTGGCTTTTGCTGCTTTCACTGTGTTTCCTGGATTGTGTCACCAACTGCTGACTGTGTGCTGAATATTTTTGGTCATGTTTGGCAAATATCTGTAGTAGGCTTAACTTGAAAACCAAATCCAGCCAGAGCTGGTTGTCTATCCCTAATTAGCTTAAAATAATTACACAAGGGATTCTGTATCTCAAAGACTTCAGTGCTTTAATGTATAGTGACAATTTTCTCACTTGATGATCTTGAATAGTTAGACCAGTCAGTAGCTGATCCTTGTTAGAATATCGGATGCAAATAGTCTTAGAACATTAGTTTGTGTTCAGTCTTCTCTTTTTTTGTTTTTGTTTTGGTTTTGTTCTTCCTGAAGCCATGGAACTAGTTCAGTTCATCTATTTTATCTCTGTTTTCTGTTTTCTCAGGTGATCCAGATCCTCTTGGCCTGATGCAGAACTGTTTTAGATCCAAAATATTAGTTTTAGGTAAAATGTGTAAAGTTCATCTCTGGCCCTGCTTACTGTGCAAACCTTGGAAAGTGAGAAGACTACATTTTCAGACCATTGCTAGAAGATTTCTCTGGGGCACTCTCTTGTGACTAGAATCTGTCTTAAACATGTGTGTTCTTAACCTTGACTGACAGTCAAACACTAACTAATCTGTCCATGACTCTTGTTCCCCCTTTTTTGAACATTCCTTTTGCACAAATGACTTACAGAAATTACCCATAGTGCCTTCTTTTTCTGTCTGCTCTTTTCTATTACTCTGATATCATACAAGTAATCAGTGAACTAGTTGCTGTATTGCTTGAAGTGTTTTTATCTGGTTAGTGTGTCTATGGGAAGAATGCTCTGGTCCTGTGAATATGTCAGAAAAATCTGTAACACCTTTGCAGACATGCCTTTGGATACTGTGGGCCCTGGGAGAATGTTCTTAGTGCTGATGGCTTTGCCAGAATGTCTCTTTATGTGCTGTGTGTTTTGTGTCTTTTCCTGCCTAAAATTTTAGCATGTCTTTTTCCATAAAAATTTCCCAGAATTTTGCATAGAATTTGCACTATCCTAATGCTGCATATGTGAGACTGAATAACTTTATCTTTTGTCCCCTCTTCCACAGCTCTTTTTTCAGCTTCATGGGTGTGCTGTTGCCCCACTGTCTGCTTGGCATTCAGTTGACTGCCTACTGATGTATCTGGTGCTAGTTCAAGTTCTAGAAACCATTTTTTGTGCTATTTTGCATTGCATTGCAGTCTCTTAGATGTTGTTTTGCTTTCAGAGTGTGTGATTTTTTACTTTACTGCAAGCTTTAGCACATTGACACAGCTACCATGTAGCCCACTAGGTAGGGCATTTTTCCTTTTCTTTACACCAGCTTGACATTCATTTTGTTAATATCTCTAGTTTTGCATTTAAGCATTTCTTTTTACATAGCTTCAACTTCATTTTTTACTTTTCTTGTGTGATTAAGGCATAATCTCTGGTTCCATGTTTTATTCTATAAAGAAATATCTTTCACTTTTTTTGGGAATAAAAAGTGGTCTTGATATAGTCTAATAGTCTTCATATTTCTCCCATGTCTGAGCCAGACGTTATAGTTGTGAGTATCCTTTATTTTGCTTTTACTTTTGTCTTAGTTTGAAAGGCAGATATCTGCCAAGGAAAAGCGGAAACCCTCTCGGAGTGGAAGGAATCTCCCCCTCCCCTGAATTATTGTAGTTTTGAAAAGTACCAGGCTTTTGAGATCAAATATGGGAAAAGGAATAACAGTTCCTTTATTAAAAATATACGTAGACAGATAGATATAACCCAACAGAACAAACAGCAACAATAAAAACAGCAAACACGAGTAACAACCTCCCCGCCTGTCACCTGGTTTCCCCTGTTGGGTAGCTCTGGCCGCACCCGGGTGGGGGCACTGGCGAGGCAGGGGAGGCAGGGAGGCTGCAGTCCGGGTGAGCAGTGGTTGCAGCCAGCTGAGAGCAGTGGTCCTCTGCAGCTCCTGGAATCAGAGTCCAGGCAGGCTTCATTATATTCCCACGGGAATGTCCATGTACCTCCCCCAGGGCGGAGCATTTCCCAATGCAATGATGAGATGAGATGGTTTGGGAGGTTCTGGGTGGCTGGGTCATTACAACCGCCCATTGTCCATGATGGCCATTAACAGAGATGGCCTCCTCAGGATGGGTGTGATGATTGTTGGTGCTTTCAGGGAGAAGCTCTCCCAGCTGTGTCTTTTGTGAAGCCAAAGGAACCCTACCTCACCACAGGGTTTCCTTATCTTATCTAACCCCAGCTTGCAGTCCGAGGGGCCAGACATGCACTGGGCAGTTGTTACAAGCGACCCGTCATTAACAGCTCATCAGGGCTAATACAGATGGGGTAGAATACATTGCTTTACTACATCCCCACAACCCAGGACAACTTGTTTTCCCCAAATTCAATGGAATATTTACATTGGTTTAATCTGCAGTATTTCAAACTGTTTAATCCATAGCCACTTTAAATCTGTTTTCCTGGTGAAAAGACTCTACAACCCAGCTGTGTTCTCCTCCTGCTTCTTGTCTGAATACTCCTAATTTTAAAACTATGCAGGGTCATTACTAATTTGTGAAATCTTGCTCAGCCTTCAAGCTTAAATGAAAAACCATCAAAGATACTGTAACAAGTGAGACTTTATTCCTTTTTTTCCTCTGGAAAATCTTTACTTAATGCCTCCTGTTGTGAAACTCTTAATTTTAAAACAGTATGGAACTTATGCTGCCAGCAAATTGTAGTGCTAGTTTTATTTCCTTTCCTATCACAGGCACTAACATTGTTCTTAGGATTGTTTTTGTGGGTCAAGCTAGAGACCTCAAATGTCACAAGCTTCCTCCAAATTGGAGATATTTCTGGTTTACTTGCATGTCTAGCAAAGAAACAATACAGCTTAATGATGCTCTTTGGGGCTATTTTTAGGTAGAAAAACAAGTATTATGGAGAAAGAAGGTGATACAGAGTTCAACTTCTATACTAAAAAATGAGAAAACTATTCCAGTAAGAGTATGTACTTTCCTGAGAATTTATTTGCATGTATTTGTGTTTAAAAACTAGTTTACTTGAAAGCTCACTAGTGTATAATTAAGGTAAGGTTGAGGAAGTACATAAAGATCCAGAAGAAGTGTAAATTCAATCACTGTCAACATCCTTTTGTCTGGAGTTCAATAAACATTTTATAATATGTTACATTGTATCATGAATTAATTGTTTGATTTCCAAACTGAAGTTAAAAGTTGGAAGGAACACAACTCTTATCAAGGATGTTTTCTCTACTGTGACTGTATTTTTTAATCTTGAAGCAAAAATGTGGAAGTGTAAGGAAACGATTTTATAACAGTGGAGATTTGCAAAAATGTGCCTTTTCTCTAAGTCTTTGAAACAATGTGACTCCTGCATGTGGCCCACTTATTATGCATGATCACACCTCTGATTAGTTAAACTTACAATTTTTCTGTTACTTTTTCTATGGATGCCTAGCATGAGTGTTACTACAATGATGACTTCTATGTGGGTGGGACTTTTTAAGAAAAAAAAGCTCTATGTTGATGTATATCACAGAAAATTTAAGATCATGAGTTTCACTAGGAAGTTATTCTACTTCTGAGCTATATAAAATCAAAGAATCATAATGAAGTTTCCATA
The DNA here is from genome assembly GCA_013400975.1 of Atrichornis clamosus. Lineage (NCBI taxonomy): Eukaryota > Metazoa > Chordata > Aves > Passeriformes > Menuridae > Atrichornis > Atrichornis clamosus. Next base: position 54,290 of record WBMZ01008103.1, on the reverse strand, counting down.
TTTAAATATTAGCAGTGTGACTTTTCTTTTAAATAAATCTGTACTGGCTGCAACACTTTAGTTTTTGCAGTTATTTCCACCATGAAAATATAACCAGGAGTGTGTTTTCTTTGAGATGTTGTCTTTTATGCAAATGATGCCAGAAATTTCAGGCTGAGGCATGAATGTCTGCTGATTTATCTCCCACTGTGATGATTTATTAAATTGCAAAATGAAATGTGTAATTGCAAATGAAAGTGACTCTATTAGAATAATAATTAAAAACTAAAATCTATATTCTTATCAGAGCTGGACAATTTATTTTCCTGAAATAAAAAAAAAAAATCCACATTTACCTCCTTGCTTGCTGGCACTTTGTTTGCATCCCTGAAGAAAGGGTAATATTTGCTCTGCATATATGTGTGTGCATTTTGCCATCCCACATGTGCATAAAGGCAGTTGTATGTGTTAGTAATTTAAATGAGACGTGGATCCTGGAAACAGTTACGCTTATGCTCAACATGGCATCCATACCTGCACTAAACAGGGTTATATGGGCTTATGCTTGGAGAATTGGTACCTAATGTTTTGTGTAACTCCATTCTAGTCCAGTGGAACTCAACTGTGTGTAAAAGAAAGCACACTTGAACTCTGTGTGAGTTCAGAATAATGTGTCTGACATGCTCAGAAAGTATTGTGAGCTTCTGGAAAAACTGTGTGGTAGAAATAAAAACTTTTATTCTTTTTTTTTTCTCGCCCTGGAAATACCTGTTTCAGAGTATTATTTTTTTTAATGTTTTAAAAAATATTTGCCTACTAGTTGGACTTGATAGACTGCTCAGCAACTTCATAATACAGGGACCCTATTTTTATGCAGAGTGATATTTGACTGCAGGATTCCAGATATCCAGAGTATAAAGATGAAGGCAGCCCAGTTATGTAGGCTAATGCTGCCAAGACTGCAGTGGCCAACTGCAGTGCTTTGATGGCTACAGATTTGGATACAGTGAAGTTTCTCTTGTTGGATCTTATTCCTTGTGCCTTGTGCCTTATTATTGTGCCTTGAAATCAGAGCTCTCCGTACTTAAATCTCTGTGCTTTGCACTAGAAAACTCCTGAGTATTGGTTTCTGAAGAGTTACTAAATGTTTTTCACATGGTAAATATGACGCTAAAGCATTTAGAAACTTTTTCCTGGGAGGGTAAGAGAGAATGCAACAACCTGGGTTTTCATTCCGTTCTTTATAAGGACACACTTCAATTTCCTGCACAACAGAATCCAAGTTGTGACTGACTTTGGTAAGAGCAATACAGTTACTGCTTTCTCAGATACACTCTTCTTATAACTAAAACCAAAATCTGGAACACAGACAGTTGTAGTTTGACAGAGCAGTATTTCTTATTTAATAAATACTTTGACTATTGCAGTGGAAATTGTTTTTCCTTTGGGTGAGTTATATACTATACTTCCACATTGGTGCCATAGTAATCAGATTTTTTCAGAAGGACTTAGCACCCAGTAGGACAAAATTAAATGCTAGGAGCTGCTGGATACTGAACTCTGAAAATCTATTATATTAAGAGAACATGAATAAGATTCTAAACTTACTGTTATATGGTAAAAGTTCTACTTACTGTAGCTTATCAACTGTGGGAATCATTGGTCTTCAATACTAATGTAGAAGTGCGTGTATTTTGGTTTGAACAAATTGTTGCCAACAGGACCAAGTCTTTCCAAAGCAAGACATACTGCTTTTACACTCCATTTAAGAACAAGTTTTTCTATAATCTGAATAGTGAATAGAGATTAACCATCACTTAAAAGCATGGGAATTATCTTTCTGAGCTCCTGTCTTCTTTTCACCTTTCTCCCTGCCCTGTGGATTGTAGCTTCTTCTCACTCTATTTCAGGACTGCCACAGCTGTTGGACCTCTGGAGGCACTCTACTGTGCCGAACTGACCTGGACCTGGAGGACCTGCCACCAAAGCCCAGCTTGTTTTCTGCTCCAAAACAGAATCTCACTGCTTAGAAGTCAGCACAGCTGTAAGTTTACTGAGACTGAGTCATGGAAGCTGTATCTTGGTGTGCGTCTGTTGATTATAGAAGAATTACTTGTGGCTTATCACAGAATCAGAGAATGTTTAAGGCTGGAAGTGACCAGTGAAGGTCACCTAGTCCAACCTTCCTGCTCAAGCAGGGTCCCCCAGAACATGTTACTAAAGATTGTGTCAGGATGGTTTTTAAACGTCTCCAGGGGAGGAGACTTCACAACCTCTCTGGGAAATCTGCTTTGGTGCTCAGTCACTCTATTGGTATAGAAGTTCTTGTATTCAGGTGGAGCTTCTTGTGCATCAGTTTCTGCCCATTTCCTCTTGTCCTACTGTTTGGCAATACTGAGCAGAGCCTGGCTCCATCTTCTTGGCAACCTCCCTTCAGATACTTATAAATGTTAAATCCTCTTATAAAACAGAAATAGCAGAGAATACCTCTTGCTACTTATTTCCTTGTGAATTGTATTGAGAGATTGTATTATTTTTATCCTTGGCATTCAGTGAGTTGAGTGTGTTCTTAGTAATTATGAAAATTTTATCCATACTTGCAAAACATGAAAAGGTCATTTTAGCCAAAATCTACTTGAAAAAGTTCTATAAATGCTGTCATCCAGGACTGTGATAGGTGAGGAATTTAAATTATGAAATTTATGAATATAAATTATTAAAAATAGTTTCCCATACATTCTCTGTTTCCCAGTTCCCTGCACATCTGTGCTCTTCTTCTTAATAACTTTAGTGCCACAACAGGCCTTCAAGGCCCTCTTCATGTATTTGTGATTTTGTCTTATTGTTTGCATTGATGTCAAAGTCTACTGTGAATGTTTGCATTTATCCATAAAGGAGTTGTCCTAATCACCAACAGTTACAGCTTTGCATGGAACATATTTTTGTCACACTAACACATGCCATACACACTAGTGCACAAACCCAGTGACCTGGTCAAAATTAAAAATATGACTATGTAAAGGGACAATGTATTAAAAATCCATCTGTAAGATCAAGTATTGCATCTTTTAACAAAACCACAACCAGATAATTTAATAACCCTCTCCCAGAAGGAGAGGGGCTCTTGGCAACCAGATGAATCTGGCGGTGCTCTGGTGAGCAAATCGTTAGAGCAATGCTTGGGGCCATAGTTGGGATTTTGGTCACTCAGACCATAGGACTTGCTTTGCCAAGCCTGGTTTACTGGGGATTGGTGGGGTCCATCTGACAAAGAAGGGAAAAATTTGGTCTACAACTTGCTGGACTAGTGCAGGGGGTTTTAAACTAGATTTGTCAGGGGATGGCACCTATCCATTGCAATCCTTCCAGTTGGATGCTGACACCTGTATGTAACGTATGCTCAGAACAGTGCAAAGGCATTCCAGATACTCCAGCCAGCCAGTTGGCTTTATCCAGAACCTGGGGCTCTGCTCAGATGTGTATGGACACACACATGTAGTATGGGGAACAGACAAGAGGAACTAGAGACATGTAAATGCCTGTGTGGGTATGGTATCATTGGCATCATGGCGATATGGTTGTTTGACTTCTGTAACTGGAGCATTGGAATGAAAGGTTTTAGGCTTTTTAGGAAAGACAGGCTTGGGAGGTGAGGAGAGGGTGTAGCCCCTGTGTCAATAACTCTCTGGAGAGTATGGAACTCTGCCTGGGGAAGGATGAGGAGCCAGCTGAGAGCTTGTGGGTCAAGATTAAGGGGAGGGCAGGGGCTGGAAACATTCAAGTGGGTATCTGCTACAGACCACCTGATCGGGAGGATGGTGTGGATGAAGTGCTCTATAGGCAGAGAGGAGCAGCTTTAACGCTGACAAGCACTGGTGTCATGGGGGACTTCAACCACCTTGATATCTGTTGGAGGGACAACATGGCAGGGCACAAGCAATCCCAGAGGTTCCTCAGATGTGTCACTGACAACTTCTTTAGACAAGTGATTGAGGAGCCAACAAGGAGAAGTGCCATGCTGGACCTTGTGTTCATCAACAGGGAGAAGCTGGTGGGGAATGTAGTGCACTGAGGCAGCCTTGGCTGCAATGGCCATGAGGTGCTGGAGTTTGAGATCCTCAGGGAAGTGAGGAGAGCACAGAGCAAGCTCACTGCCCTGGACTTCAGGAGAGCAGATTTTTGCGTCTTCAAGAACCTGCTCAGTAGAGTCCCATTGGATAAAGCCCTGGAGGTCAGAGGGGCCCAATAACTCAGGCTGAATTTCAAGAATCACCTCCTCTAAGCTCAGGATTGATGCAGCCCAAGTCAGGAACAAATGCCAGGAGGCCTTCGTGGAAAGATAAGCAAACACAGCAAAATCAAAAAGCTTTTAGGAAGTGGAAACGAAGTCAGGTGGCCTAGGAGGAATACAGGGAAATTGTACAGGAAACTAGGGACAAAGTTATTAGTGACAGGACAAGGAGTAATGGGTACGAATTGAAAGAGGGGAAATTTAGGCCGGATATTACAAAGAAATTTTTTACTGTGAGCATGGTGAGGTACTGGAACAGGTTGCCCAGGGAGGCTGTGGATACCCCGTCCCTGGAAGTGTTCAAAGCAGTGTTGGATAAGGCCTTGAGCAATCTGGTCTAGTGGGAGGTGTACCTGCCCTTAGTAGGGGGGTTGGGACTAGGTGATCTTTAAGGTCCATTCCAACCCGTTAACATTTTATGATTCTGTAATTTTGATCATCATTTCATACATTTACCAAGAATCTGTGTACCTCAGGAGTCATTACAGCTTCCAGTAAAGAGTCCTTTAGAAGCTGAATATCAGTTCCAGATATTTATTGCAGTTTGAAGAACAAATTCAACAGAAGACAGAATATTAGAAGACATCTGGATACTCATGAGTATTATAGGTACGATTTCATGCTTATTTTTAAAGTGAAGTATGATACCTTCTAATAATAAGAAGTCTTAGGAAGATCTTAGAAGAAATACAAGCAGAAAGATAATCTCTGTGTGCTGATGAAGCAATGCTGATTTAGCCTGGATACATGAGTGGATACTAAATATAACCAGGTTTTATGCAAATCAAAACCCTGGTGCAGTACGTCAATGAAAATTGAAAAGAACTCATTCTCCTCCAAATAACACATAGTTCCAAATGCATCAAGCACTTATCAAACCAGCTGAGGTTTACATTGTTGTTGAGAGAAGCTGTCAAACAAGAATGCAGCATTACACTTCCAGCTATCACGTTACTTTTGGCTACTATTACCTTTAGTTAAAAAAATGTCACTCTGATTTACGTATCTTCATTTGAATGGATAAGGCTTTTGTGTTGGGAAGTTATAGACAAGACAAATACAGGTCACTTGTGAGTATACTGTGCATGGTATGCTGCTGAGTGACTAGGAATCATAAAATTGACAGGAAATATTAATTATATCTTACTACTAAGAAACTTTAAATAACATTTCCTTAAGCTAATTCTTTGCTATAACATCAGTACTGCAGTAAAGGAGCTGTACAACTGATGTTAAATGAAAGTCAGAGTGTGCCACGTGGGATATTTTGGGGAGTGCATCAGGTTGATTTGAAATTTTTTGTCAATTGTAGATAGGAATTTCCCATGAATGACAATGAAAAACGGTCAATGTCCTTTTGGCAAAGAGGAGCCTATTTTCCTAGTGTTATTAAACAAACTCTTTGACTAGAAGATGTTATTTTGGCAGTGAAATTTATTAATGGATGAAATAAAAGGAAAATAAATATTTTGTTTTCAAAATTCAGTTAACAGAAGTAACAGAAGTAGCAGCTGAACAAATTGACCCAGGTAATAAAACACTAAGTCTAAATCTCCTTGATGTTTTATGGTAAATAATAACTTAAGCATAGTCACTATTGATATGCCTGCACCACTCCAGCTTTAGTAATGACAAAATGTCATCTGTTTTTAACAGAAAGGCTTATAAAAGGAAAAAGAAGCTGTTAGAAAATATATCCTGGATGACATTCATGGCACCAGTGAACTGCATTAAGACAGTGCAGTAATTAAAAATTCACTTCAGAGGAGCTTATTATTCCTTTATTCACAGTTACCCTGTCTATCAAGGGTCTCCTGGACCTGGGCATTATTAAAACATGATACCTCCATTACTTGCCAAATTTCTGACTTAAATCTTCAAAGGAGGTGTAAAACTTTCCCAAACCATGCAGATAAAAGTAATGAATAAAAAAGACTTAAGAAGCATTTACAATTAAAGTAATTCGGCTACAGTGGATGGTTTCAAAATTTTAGCAGCCATGCCGGTATAAAAGAAAATTCCTCATTAACTTGTGTGCCAGGTTTTACAACACTAATATTTAATTAGCCAGTCATTTATAAAATTATATTAGTAATACTATGAGGTAAGTTAACCATACCAAGAAAATGTGCTTTTCTATTGCGAAAGCTTGAGAAATTCTGGCAACAAAATAAACATGGCTGGATAAAATTTTGCTCTGTACCATGCTAGCTGCTGCTACTAAAGTAAATGGAAGTACTGTTAGAAGGAAGGTAAAGTTCTTCTATTAATATGGAGTTAATATGCTTAAGGAGTGCATGGGGTGTTGCAGCAGCATAGCTCTGTCTTCATAGCAGTCATTCCTATGATGGTTTTGGGGTGGTTTTTTGACATTTAAGGGAGTATTAGTAACAGCCATTTTGATGCAGCAAATGCTAACTCTTGCTGCAGTTGAGGAGTTCTAGTCCTTAAAAAACAACTTAGTTGATGTCCCAGTACAAACTGCAGTGATCTGCAGTGCTAAACTTCATTTTTAACTTCCCCAAGTCATGATGGACAGTTATATTTCTTGTTTCCCAATAGCTAAATATGACTTCGGTCAGTTTTACTCAGTGTTTTTCTGGATACACCAGCTGGAGAATGCTACCTTAACATGCTAATACTAAATTGAAGACCAGCTTGTGCTTTTTAATGTCTGTTATTTCAGTTGGTTGTCATTAAAAAAAACAAACTAGAAACACTTTATAGAAAACTCTTTAAAAGTTGGTGGCAGAGGATGTAGATTTTTGTTGAGGAATTAAAAAATTAGGTGGCAATTGAAGGGTACTTCTGAAGGGATAAGTTTTATTTAAATGAGTTCATTTTATCAATCTCTGGGATTTAATTATAGTTTGGTGACATATTTTATTTGCTTTAGATAGAGGATGAGGGCAAGATTTATTTGGTTACTGATTCTAGATGGGGAAAAATTTTTTTTCTTAGCTCTATTACTACCTTGATATATGTTGGGGAAATAACTTGTCACCTGAGTTTCATGCACAAAATTGGAAATACCATGTTTTCTCTTCATATAATGGAGAAGTAAAAGATGGCCACGCTGGGTGATATTTTGGGGTCTAAGTCATATTTCTGTTAGTATTTAGTAGTAAATGTTTATGTAGAATTTATAGGGCAAGCATACAATAACACTTGCAATTCTGGAATTATATGAACTAGAAGAAATATATATATATATAAAAGTTTTAATACTTCTTGGTGGGTGGCTACAATAGTCCTTCTTTTTCTTCTTCTTCTTGTTATTTATTTTTCCTTTTCTTTTGAATTCTTGTAAATTTCCAGCATGGAAAGTGTCCTGTGCCAGGGGAACTGGGTGTTGGACTGATATTTTCATAAACCCATGTAATTTAATCACAAAATCTTTTATGACTAGAAACAGTCAACTTAGGAACTATCACTCTACATGCTTTTTGAAGGGTATTACCTTTTGCTTGCCTTGCATTGAACATGGTAAGGAGGAAGGCTGCTTGTACAAGATTGCACAAGAACCCTGTGGTACTGAATCACTAGGCAGTAAAAAGGCAGGTTGTCATGGCCTTTCATAGCTATGCAGAAGACCTGATGTCCTCCTCCCCTCAGTCAAAAAAAAAGGAAATGATGAAGATGATTATCTTAAATAAGAATGGTAGATAATACTAGATGAAGTGTTACAAAGATGTTCAGGCTTCAGTCTCTGGGAAGAAATGGTACTCCTGAAGTTTTACGCTTTTACGCTTTACTGAAGCCTTACGCCTAGAATAATGAAAGTTTTTAAGCCTGACCAGGTAAAATCACACAGTTTTTTAGTCTCCCTTTGAACAGGCTAAACTGTGTTTATAGCTAAGAAATATCTGGTGTCAAGAAACTTCACTATCTCTGTTTTAGTATTATTAACATTCTGTTAGGCAGAATTGAATACAAACCAAGACAGCTGATGTATATTGCTAGCAGTGAGAGATACTTATGAAAAAGAAAGGATTTGAACCCAGATGTCTGGTGATCTTAGGGATCCAATTACTAGTCAGAGAAAAAGATCTGCTTTAAAAATGATTTTTAAATTGAATGGATTAAGGTGTGTCTGATGGATTTGATTATGTATTAATCCAATGCTATTAATCTGTTAATGAACCCACATTTCTTGGAATCATCTGTCATGTACTATGATGTGGTAGCCTGGCTGCATAGGGAATGACTTAAGAGTCTCTTTTGACAAGTCAGCAGCAGCTTGGGTACGTCCTGGGACCTGTTATTAGGAGATTCAAGTGCAGTGACCTAAACCTGCTTTTTTTTGTTTTGCTGCTCTATATTTTTGAAGGGCTAACTTCACAAAAAAATTAATATTACAACTTTTTTTTTTCACCAGAATCATCCCACAGAAACAAGCCCTGAGGCTTAGATCAGGATGCAGCTCACTTATCTAAGAGAGGAATGCCCTATATGTGCATGGTTAAAGCAAGCTGGCCAGTGGCAGAGGCCTGTCTTAAAATTCTTGTTTTCATTCTTCTTCTCAAGTTCCAATAACATACCAGAAAAGACATGTGGCAGTGAAATATTAGTATTTTTCTGAGTGATTATCTTAGTGACCATTTAATACAAAGTGTAACACAACATGGCAACAGGAGCCTTTTCTTGCTACAAGAAATGAAGCAGCTGCAAGGAGTATCTACACTCATATGGAAATGTCTATACAAGCTTTTAAAGCACATCTTTCATGCTAATTCAGATTACTATTTTGCCAGAGACTCTTGCTCTTCTAGTTCACTATTGTTTTATTAAAAGTGCGTTGAAGGTCAACTGCCACTAACTGTACTGTTAAATATTGATTTAACAATTTGAATCAATGTAATTTTCTGCTATTCTTCCTTGCTGAATGTATAGCAGCACTTCAGTGCCCCAGTCAATAAGATCAACAGCACTCACATGAAGTTCAGGCTATGGCTGTCACTGGTTTGCTCTGCCCTTCTTGCTCCCTTCTCACAGGGTCAGACAGGTTTTAGTAAATGCAAAATCTGTGTTCCTGCTAATAGGCTGTGGGACTTCTCTAGCTGTATGCATTCCATGCACATCAAGTACTCTGAAGCAGAATATTTTGTGCCTCACACTGGTTTTTTTTTTAATCACACTACTCTTTCTCTGAGAAAAAAATTAAACAATGTAGGCATTTTTTGGGTTTTGTTCTAAGGTTTTCTGCAAGCCCTTGTGAAAGACTATTTATGCAAGTAAAAGTACATACTTGGTAGTTTTTAAATAGCAAGTTATTACTCGATAACTCTTGCTAATCCCCATGTCAGAGCTAAAAGACCAATATTTAAAGACATAAATATGGCTAAGTTAAGCATCTGTTCTAAACTTTTGTTAAAATGTTCAGAATCGGTGTACTAGCAAGCTGGAGAGCTATGCCCTAGTGAGAGTGAAAATAACTGAGCAGTCAAATGTTAAGCACTTGGACAAAATAACATTTAAAATGCAATGTGACTTGGTGTTGCATGCTAAAGTATGTGTGATGGTTCCTATTCCATGAGTGTACTACCTATCACGAGAAGTCAACTGGCAGGTATTCAGACAGTAAAATAATGGTATGTTTAGGATTGAGTATGTATGCCCTGAGTCAACTTATCTTTGAACAGTTTTCATGAAATGTCTGTTATTTTCTTGATCTCTGTCTTTTTTAAGCCAGGAATATACATGTGTGCATAAGTGGATGGAAAATCTCTGTGAAAAAGGAAGATGTGAAAGCTAATGTCCTTTGAGTAATTTTGAGAATAGAAGAGGTTAAGTATTAAATATGAAACTGATGTTTGTGCTTCCATTTAACAGAAGAATGGCAGTAGCTACAATAATTGAAAAAAGGAAAAAAAAACTCTTGGCAAAACAACGTCACCTCTGCTTTCCTTCCTTAATTCACAGTGAAGTCTAGATTGATACTGTGATGGTCTTGTGCTGCCAGACTTTTGCTTGCATTCTTTCTCATGTGCAGTGTTGTTCTTCACACATGTTCACACGCATGTAAAGGACATGTTACAGGATGCCCTGCTTCTCCTTGAACCATCAGCAACTGAGTAAGATAAAGATAAGGTTACAGAGAGCCAGCAAGATTGATGCAGCTGCTGAGGCCATGTGCTTTACATGCACAACAAGAAAAGCAATACATCCCTGACCCCTGCACTGTAAAGCTTAAAGAATGTAATTAGAGAACAATAGTTAAACCTGGGAAAGTGCTAAATGAACCAGAACAAGCGCGATACACAGAATCAAGTTCTGGCTCCAGATAACAGAATGAAGTGTATGGATCAAAGGTAAAAGCTGCACGTCCTTCTGTGCTAGCTGATCATCACTGAGGATATATTTTGAGAATTCGACTGTTCATGGCTTTCCTTGTATATTTCCATGTGGTTCTGTTTTCTCTAAACAGATGACGTGAAATAGGATGAAGAGGAAAAATAGGGGATCAGTGCCAAGAGAAGGTATCTCTATGAACTTGAGAAACCTAAAGGATAACTTTATATTCTAATTTATGGTGTCAGCAATTTACAAGTGTCATCTGGCAAGATCAAACTCTGAAGCTATGCATCTCTCAGAATGAAGACTTGTGTCTTTGCTAAAAGATAAAGTTACCTTTGTACTTTCTGTCCATTCTCTTTGATTTTGTGACTTTTCAAAAAACCCTTTTAGCTGTATGGAATATAACAGATTAAAAGTGCCTCAGAGGATCTTTGTTCTGAATTGCTTCTTTCTTTCTTTTTTTTTAAATTATTCTTAATGAAAATAGGAACCATCTTGTTCTTACAAGGAATTATCCTTCTCTCCTATGTTTCACCCCCGTTATTCCACATTCTGTAAAAAGACTGAGAGATGTAATGACTAAAAATTCTCATCATGCCCATCTGCTGCTGTGCCCTGCACTTTGTCATCTGGCATGTCGGGTATCGAAGTAGCCTCATCAAAGTTCTTTGAAAACTAGGAAGGTTGGACATGCAATTTAGATGAAAAACAAGTACACTGTGTTAGCTTGCTTTTGGCAAGAGTATTAGAGCTCATCTTGGAGACAGGAAACAAAAGCAGCACTTCATCTTCATAAATTTTAAATGAGGGGAAGTGTATGTGTGTGAGAGAGCTGTCTGGCAGGAGCATTTCCCTACAATCTTTCTTTAACTAGTTCTTTCTTTCCATAATGTGTCCTAGTGTGTGCTACTGACGTTGGCTGGGATAATATGTATTTTCATATAACACAGGTAGTGCTAATGATTGTCTCACTAGAGTTTATTTCAAATAATCTCTTTGATATTCATTAAAAGCGAAAGACTGTGCCTTGGTGACAAGCTTCAGAACCAAAAAGAAAGGATTAAAAGAGTTAATTTATGTTGTACAGACTCTTTTCAGCCAGACAATTTTTTTTTGTCATGTTATCTGTGTAGAGTCTACTATGGTATGTTTTTAAACACTTCTAAGTAATTGTTCTTAGATCTTTATAAGCAGCTTTCATGGAAGTCTGTCTGATAAGAATACTAAACAGAATGCATCTTTTTTTCAGAACATCTATGCAAAACCTGTCATATATTACTGTTTTTTAAAGACCTTTTGGGTGTTTGAGAACAAGTGTGTGACGGAATGTATTGACTTTGGAGAAATTGCTTTTTATGGAGTATATAAGAACAAGTTCAATGGTAATAATGCATTTTAGTGTGGTAGGGTTTTTTGTCTGAATGAGGGCCATAATCTGACCTGCAGCACTTGCAATGAAGTTTTGAACAATGTCAACAAGAAATTAGCAATGTGTTTGTCCTCCTTAAGGAAGGTTTTTACTCTGAACTTTAATGCTAACCATAAACATCAAGAATTTCTCAGTGCGTGATATTAACCATGTGACTGAAACATAGACTGAGTTGCGGCTTGCCAGTATTGTACTTACTTGGTACTTGAAGTCTGGTAAATGTTTAATGAGGACAATATGTTTGCCTTACAACTAAATATAAAACTTTCTTCTACTTTTTTCATTAATTTTCTATTCTTCAATAAATAAAACTCTTAATTTGATGTTAGTTATGAGAAATTTTTTTCTTTGTTTAGTAGATTTAGAGGAATCTGATTGTAGAAAAATATTTAAAATAATGTTTTCCTGAATTCTAGCTCTAATTTAGTTGGTTTTTATTGTAGGCTCCATCAGTGGTTAAAAGGACCTTATTCAAATCTGGTCCATATATCTTGTCTATACAAAATTCTACTCCTTGACCATGACATTCCTGGAAATAAGTTATATTTTAATGGGTAGAACAGAGTTGCAGCTGTTGAGTCAGCTCTGGATTCTTACTCCTGACACTTTTGCATAGGAAAGAAAAAAAAGAATTGAGGTGGTGTGGGATGTCAAAGGATGTTTTTTGTTTGGCTGTTTTTTAGGGTTTTTTTTCAAGTCTGTCTATTTGAAATAATATTGCAGCATCATATTCGGGAAGGAATGTGACGCTTATATTTTCCATTGAGATCTGAATTCCATCACTAAGCTTTTAGGGACCAGTGTAGATGAACAGTAAAACTTCATTGTATTTATATATAAAAATTCACGTTGCTTCTGCAATCAAGCACCCTTGAGGAAGGCAGCAACCCTGAGCCAGAGGTGTAGTTTTATGGTGCTCAGAATCTGTGAGTAATTGTGACTGGGGATAGATTCATTACAATGATTTTCTTTCTGCTACATTCTTGGAGGGAGATAGTCTTAAAAATCAGCAGCATTCTGACCAAGGATGTGAGATTTGATCCCCTCGGCCTAAAAGAAGGATAAGGGTTACCTAACTTACCACCTATAGCAGGCTATCAATATTGCCTGAAGTTCTCACTGCAAGCTGTTCATCTCCCAGCTTGCTTAACAGTATCAAGATGGCTCCAGTATATCTTATATATGTTTCACCTTCCAGAAAATCTACCATGGTGTATTTTGAGGAAGAGGTACAGTAAAGCTTTTCTGTTGTGTATAAAATTCTTAAACAGCCACTGAAAAGCTTGTCATACTTCATTGCATGGTGAGAACTTTCATCTGGGTGATCAGCTTTTTCCTTTCTCTGTAGTGTGTAATTGTGAGGCAGGAAAGAATCAGCCATTGACATTTTTAGAGTCCCAGCTAGAGTGCTCTGGGATGTAGCTGTTGTCCCGAGGGAAGATGCAACCTTGATTTCACTGTAGGTAAGAATTAACCACTTTGCTATTTCTTTTAGTCCATGGTTTTCAGTAATTTGAAAATGCAGGCTTCTCTCTTTTTTCCCTTTGTTACAGCTGCTTGCAGTAGAACAATATACAAGTCAAGTGAAAAATATTATTCCTGTGGAAAAGACCCCAAAATTTGTGCTGCATTTTGAAAAGATGGCAATCTACCATGAAAATCAGCTGGAAGTAGGAAAATAATTTTTTTTTAATCTATTCATGGTCACCAAGGAAGAGACTGCATGTACTAGTTTTTCTGAATAAAGGCACAAAAGAAATATGGAAGAACAAACACTGGAGATGAAGGGCCATGTTCAAACCCACCTCCACTGCAGTCCACATGGAATCCTGCACCTGAAATTTGTTGCCATGGTGAGTAACATATAGAAGCATTCCTGGATATTCTTGTGCGTTGACTGCCACATGAGGACTTATGGAACATACTCAGATTCCTTGGGCAATGGCAGCTGTATGGTTTTGCATGTACCCTCAGGGTCTGTTAAGTGTGGAGTGTTTTTCAGTGCTCTTTTACAGGTTAACAGTAAATGCACCTGACTAAAAACCAAGTGAGTAAGAGCAGATCCCAGCTGATGTTGTAGAATGGTCTCTGCAAACAGAAGCAGTCCTGGCCCTGATCTGACAGAGGACTGTGCAGCTCCTTTCCTGTGGCTGCGTCAGCCTGCCAGGGACAAATGCATTTTATCACTTGGTGCTGAAGGAGGTCTGGTGTCTGGCAGACCCTCACATGGCTGTTTCCAAAGCTCTGCTAGGAGAGCTTTGGCTCTTGAGCCATATAAATATTGCTACCAGCAAGATTCAGTCCTCACTATTGGTGGCCCCATGTGCTTGGCAATGTTGGTGGGCCTGTGCAATCCAACCCTGGTTTGCTTCAGAATTCCCCATATGGGGAAGGATGCAGCACTTCTGGCCCTCATCCCTTTCCTACAAACTGGCTACTGATTCCTCTGTTAGATGACACAGAGAGTGAAGAAACAGTGTAAATGCAGGTCAAGCAAAACAGTTCCATAAAGAAATCCCTTTTGAGACACTTATGGCCACTATGGTCCACCTTTCTGTTTTGGTCCTGGTATGGGGAGCATATTCAGAGCTCCATAGCAAATGTTTGCATTCTGTAACTCCAAAAGGGATAATTTTTAAACTGTTTTAGTATGCATCTGAACATTTAACTGAGGTGAAAAATAAAAATACAGGAGGAAGACAGTAAAATTGCATGACATAGGTAATGAGTAGAGTTGTGCAAATATTAAATGGTTTTGAATGGTTTTACCCAAAGGGCAATGGTCCAATACCTAAAGTGGATTATTCTGGGCTCACAGGAAAGCTCAGTTTTCTATTAAATACCAAGTTGCTGGTCTTAAAATTGTCAACAAGACTTAGCTGTCACAGAGGTGTTGAAAGAGAGCTCTTTGTTTTAAAATGATGTAAAATTTAGTTATAGTATTACAGCATATGTTGAATATTCTTGAATTTTGAAGTAAGAACCTGTGAATTTTAATAAGCAGAAAATCAAGAAAAAGAAAATTATGTATGTTGGGCCCTAGGCATTAACTAAATACAATGTTGAAAACTGTTTAAAAGAGCAGGTACTGAGAAGTGCTTTTGGGTCAGGTGAGGGAGTGCCAAACAGGTTCACACTAGGTAGGTAGAGGCTGAAAAATAAAGAATAAAGTCAATTAACTATGTGTGTGAACAGCAAAGCGATTTCTTTCATCTCTCCTTGAGTGTTTCCCAAGAAAAGATGCTGATGCTTATAATAATTCTTTTTTTAGAGTGTACAGCTGATATGCATTAGATTCAAGTGGGTCTAGGAAGTTGTTTATCTTCAGGATTGCACACTTGTGAGAGTTTGTTGCTTGCACATAGACTTGGGATTCTTGAAGTTCTAAGAGAAACTGCAAAAAAGACAAGGGGGATGATATTTCAATTATTTTCCCCAGAAGCTTTGCCTTGAGGAAAACAAATCTATCATAGCCAGCTTTTTTCTTCATAGTCCAAAAATTCACGTTCATTATGGTATTTTAATAGCTCTGGAAAATCTCTATATAAACAGGAGAGGTAATTTGTTTTTGTTCTGGTGTAGGACTGACTCAAGGGTTTGTGAATGTGAAGAAAGAATGATATGAGTGCTTCACAAAGCAGCATCTTGTATCTCAACTTTATCGATCCTGTTTTTGCTTTTAACACTTTCACGCTTAAAGAATGTGACTAAGATGTCTAATATGCCAGCACTCCAGTTTATTTTCTCCAATTCCTGGCAACATCCCAGAGTAAGCTGCTCCTAAATGTTCTTCTACCTTTCATCTCTACTAACTTCTTTTTTGTTTCTTTCTTTCTTCAGGTTCAGCCTAGCACAAGGCAGGCATATAGATGTTGCAAACAAAAAGCTATAAAAATAGGTTGCAAGGAAAAGCAGGCAGCTGGCTTTAGAAGAAGGTTTCAAGATTTTAAGAATGAGCTCTTTTATTGCATTATGGTTTTTTTGACTGCTGTTTCTCAGAAGGGTTTAAAGAAAACTCGAATGGGAACTGGCAAAATTCCCCCAGCAAATTGTCTCTTAGGAAAATCATTTTAGCAAGCTTCGCTCATGACAAATAGAGAGAGCAAACTTTATGAATAAACAAATGCTCTGTGTCCCATGCATACATCAGTGTATATATTTTCATTCCAAATGTATTCCGCAGCTTTTTGCAGCCTTACCCATACATGATTGTTGAAGCAACTAGACAACATACCATGTTTCACAGTCAAGGAATTTTTTTCTTGGCTTCTGAGAGGATAATTTCACTGCTTCCCCCCAGTTTTTATGACTCAAAAGTCAAAACAATGTTTGCAAGAAAAGATTAATTATCTTTCTCTATTGCTTTCTTCTTTCATTTCACAACTTCACCCCTCTACCAGGATATACTCTAGCACTGTCCATACCCTGGAGACAAGAGCCTCCTGGTCTTCCATCTCTACTTAGACTCAAATGACCCTTTCAACACAAATAAAACCCCACAACATTTTAAATCTATGGCATTGTACAGACTATATATTAAACAGATAGGTGTACGTAATAATTTCAAAAGCTATTACATAGGTTTTCAAACTTGGGAATCTTTAAGTCAATTTGAAGTGGTTAAAACTGCACTCCAGTTCAGTCTTGAATGGTTTTAGTGGTTGTCTGGTGTTCTACCTTTTTTGGTATTTGAGCCTTTTGGAGTCATGTATTTTTTTCTTCATATTTTTTTTCACACCACCCTGAGGACTGTAGATGTATTCTTAAAAAAATTTAAAATAAAATTGAAATTGGAGGTTCTTGACTAAGACATTAATTTAGTAATTAGGATTTTAATATAGGGGTTAGTTAACATCAAACTTTCAGAATTAGTGTACTGCGTTTCTGTATTCAAAGATGTACAAATATCTGAAGCTAGAGATAAGAGTCAAACCTTCATATGCTAAGAATTACTAAGTGGCCTTCGTTCCCTAAAGTGGAATCTGAATTAGTCCTGATCCAGCAGAACCAAGACCTCTGAAGTAAGAATGATTAAGTGAACAAATGGGGAAAATGGAATACCGTTCAGCTCTACCTGAAACAACTGACTTGCTTACTGATAGGGGCATGGGATTGCACTGATACTCAGTACAAGAGACAGCATCTGCCTGAACCTGGCTGCCTGTCCTCAATGTTCAGGTGGTAATACACCTATTCTTGTATGACAGCATTGCTCCTAGCATGTGAATGACGAAAGCTGGTTCTAGTGATAGAGACTGGTGGACGTGGTAGCTTTGGTTTCCGGAACTGTCAGAATTTGGTGAACAGAAAGATGGTAGCCTAGAACTGTCCTTGCTTTTGTACTCCTTTGCCTCTTTTGGATCTTTCAAGCTCAGCTCAATCAGACCCAAAAAGTGCAGGCTATGGTTTTGACCACCCCAGAATATAAATTCCAAGTGTATTTTTTAATTTTACCAATGAGCTGTTACCATCTTAATGAGTGAAACCAAACCCTCAAATTTATATGCTTCTGTTCTTCAGGCTACCTGAATTTAATATATCGAGTTTATTTCTAATAGAAACTGTAGGGGATGTGATCAAAAGTCTTTTAAACTTCAGCTTTTGTCCACTGTCATTATCTGCAAATTTTTCTTTCAGAAGATGTCTGAAGTGCTTTTCACATTGTCTGTTTCCTGCCTACCCATTGTGACAGCCTATTTGATTAAAAAGCATTGCACAATTCATCAAGGCTTCTGATCTTTTGGACTAGGTGCTGTTTAGTGTTTCTGCAATGCATCCCTAAATGGGAGACTGGATGGGAAAATATCTGTTTGAAGCGGGAGACTTGTCCATTTGGCACAGGTCAAAAGGACAAGTAATTTTTAGTGTAACTAATAGCAAAGCAGTGGTGTGCTTGAGATTCAAAACATCTCTTCTTCTGTCACCCACCTCCTATGCTACATAATTAAACATGCAGATATGACCTTGCTTGGTGTTTGTGTGTGGGTGAGTTCTGAAACCAACATGAAATCATGGTGGTTTAAATCTTCTGGACTGAAGATCTGGGTTTTGCAGTGTGGTGAATGGCTCTTGTCACCTTATTAGAGCAAGGGAGTTTCTTAAACAGTATGCCTGTCTCACACAGTGTGATGTAGCACAGAGCCCCTTTCTGCAGGCATGCCTCTCTGAAGCTGGCAGTGTCTGAGCTGTACCCAGAACCACATACAGTGTTGTCACACCTCCACGGTCGGTTTAACAGAGTGCGTAGCTGTAGGTGTAGTTCTTTTGTACCCGAGCTAACACTTGCCAAATCGTACCGTGCCTTTGACCAGTGCAAGTGCTGCTAAGTGGCATTTGTCTGTCCCACAGCACACTGTGTGGGGTAGTCTTCAGACTAGTAGATGACTTGGATTGGCAAACCAGTCCTTGAGAGGTAAAATTAGTGCTATCTGGGTTGATAAAGGAAGCAAAAGCACAAACACTATCTGGCAATAAAGTTGTATCCAGAAATAAAGAACAGATATTTAAATGCATCAAACTAGGCACTGAATTTTTTTCCGTAAGACTGTGTTACATTCTTACTCCCACAATTCATAGACTGAGTGTCATCTTTAAACAAAGATTACCCAAAATGCTTGGGGATGGTTATGCAGAATGAAATTTAGTGGGCTTTTTTGAGGTCTCAGTATCTAGTAAGTTCAATTCCTGACTATAAAGTAGACTTGGTTGTTTGTTTTTCTTCTGTTAATTGCTGGTGGAAGCTTTTAGGAAAGGATCTGTTTGCTGCATTTTTACATTGTTAAGCACATTATACATAAGAGCATCAGTAAAACTGTTTTTTAAAAATGTGAGTCTTCTTTAGGCATGAGGTTGATATAGGCATGACCTGTTGCTAAAGTACAGCTACATATGCTTTCATGTCCCACAGAGGTTTAGCAACTGCAGCTTTATTCTGTGGGACAAAAAGTGTTGCTGACTTCTCAGCAATGCTTTTCGTCATCTGCTTGTAGTAAAGGAAAGACACAAAATGATGGAATTTGATGTTTTTCAGGTGAAAAACAATATAATGAATAGTATTGAGCCTTTTTTTTCACTGTTTCAGGTGAATTGCTGCATGAACTTCTCTAATGAACCTGTCACGTAAGTTTTGCAAACACCGTCATTGACACTAGTATCAGAGGCCCTACTTTTGGTTGTAGCAGTTGGTTCAGGCACATTGTTAAGTTAGGAATAGTAAATTTCTGTGCGTGTAAGTGGCAACTATTCGAGGTTTTTTAGAAGCTGTGATGTTCTGTACCAATGTCTACCATGCTTTCAGTTGTGCAAAGATGGCATTACTGTCCAGATATTGCAAAACTTTCTAAAGCTATATTCTAAATAGATGGTATAAGACACTATGGAATAATTACATGGTGTCTTTCTCTGATATTTTTTTGGGATAAGCTAAAATTTTTAAGTTATTTAAAACGCTTTCTTAAAAAACTCCCTGCTTTTACATCACCCTGTGTATTTGTTTCTTTTGGGTGTTTGTGTTACCACCCCATCTCCTATGATGTGACTGTCTTGCAGATTATTTGATATGAATTCTGCCATCTTTATGTTGCTTTTGCTTTTATTCTGTATACATATATGTCAATATGCCTTTTCACTTCCTTTTCTGTAAATAGTCTCTTGGATTTACAAATGTGCACAGATAAATAGAGAATGAAAAGGAATTAAGGTATCTCCATACTACTGTATACATGAGTGCCTCTGCTGGTTGAAAAAGAATCTTGGAGAAATAATATTCACTGTTCCCTCACAGTTTTCCCATGTAAAATCCTGCGCATTGGAGAAGAATGTACTTATTTTTGCACTATACAAAAAGCAACAGCTTGCTTTTCCTTTTACAGGTGAAACACAAGGCAAATTGCTGTCTGTAGGGTCTGCTGAAGTCAACTACTGTGTGGGCTCAAAGGGTCCCTGTATTTGACTGTTTCTCTGATTTAGTGCTAGCAGAGCCCCCTCTGAATGCGTAATGCAGAATTTAGTGTGGACCTAGTCACCAGTTTGCAGTCTGCCCTTTACGTTATACAGCTGTCAAGTCTTCTGTGCTAGATTGATTTCTCCCTACACCAAAAGACCACCAATGAGACCAAGTGCCAGTCAGTTTTCTTAATTAGGTTCCTTTTTAAATGATTGCTTGCACTCCTTGCACTGTCATTTGAGGCTGGATCTTGCACCTGGTGCTGTGGATCTGCCATTTTTAAAGACTCATTTTTGCATTATTGTGTACCTGAACATTTGTTTTTTAATGGTCTTCTCTTTTTCTAAAGCCGTGCCGAAATGCTTACACAGAGTATCAGCAGCCTGTAAAATCATGAGAGGAATTAAGAAGCAGAGAGGTTTTTCCAGAGTCATTTAAATGGCTGTGTTGCTGCTCTTCTGACATTATCCTAACTGACAGTGGCAGGACAGTGCATAGAACCTTCCATTATGTTTCATGGATCTAGGAATTGTGGAAATTAAATCTGTGATTAAGAATTAAAGAGTAACATTGACATAATAGATATGTTCATTTCTTTCAGGAAGGCCTCTGCTAGCACAGGCAGCATTGGCTTGTGTAGAGGCCTGCTGGTCCCCCTTTGATGCATTGCACCCTTTGGTGCCATGCCTTTGTGTTACCTCAAGAGAATAAAAAGTATATGTGTTCAGGCAACTAAGACTTTTGTTAAGTGTTGCTCTACACTTTTGTATTTCACATCATCTCCCATTCATAATCTTGTTTCAGAGGATTTTAGTGACCTTGAACATGAGATTAAATGTCTCTCCCTCTGAGATCTGTACCTGAAATGTGTTGACTTTTAAAGGAAATCTTTACTCAGAGAATTCCCTGAGAATCTTAATATCATCATCTTAAAAAAAAAAAACCCAAACAAAAATACTCACTTTTTTTTTCTTTGTTTTAAGTTGGGAGAGCAAAGCTGAGAAGAAAAAAGCAGAAGTATTGTGCCTGTCCTGTGCCTGTCTCAGTCCCTCTGTAACACTGCTTCCAAACATCACAAACAAAAAAGCTTATTCCCCCCTAACCAGTTTTATGATTAAGTCCACAGATTGCTGATTCAGAACATGCCTGAGTAAATGGAATAATTGTATATACAAATGAATTGAGAATTATGTCTGTGGTGATTCCCCNAACACACCCCCCTCACCGCCCCATGTAGATCTGCTCATCAAAAACCAGAAATGTCTCAATTTGAAGTTAATTTACCAACATAGCTGGCCATAAGCTTCTAGTAGTGACACTGCTTTCAGTAGAAACAGCAGTGCCTGGACATACACAAACGCTGTAGATAGAGCGTCGAAATGTGGCCAGATCAGCAAAGATCTTCAGTTGCAGTGAAAAGAGCAAACATGAGTCTTACCACTTTTTCATGTGCACTAAAGAGAGGAAAAAAGCATCCTAATATTGCCATAGCTGTCAAAGGCAAAGCAGCAGCAGACAGATGCTTTCCCTTCAGGTTTGGTCGTAAC
This sequence comes from Atrichornis clamosus, assembly GCA_013400975.1. Classification (NCBI taxonomy): domain Eukaryota; kingdom Metazoa; phylum Chordata; class Aves; order Passeriformes; family Menuridae; genus Atrichornis; species Atrichornis clamosus. The sequence goes on along the minus strand of WBMZ01008103.1, from coordinate 32,802 downwards.
CAAAGTAGCTCTACAGCTCACAAGAAAGCTGCTATGCTACCTTTATGTGGCCCATATTTCATCCCACAGAATGGGACTAGAAATCTTTTGAGGAACTTCCCTTTCAAAATATTTTTTTCTAGCTGTGCTGCATAGGCTGTAGCATTCTGTAGTCCAGGCAAATCTGGTATGTAGCTTTTTCTCCGGGTCAGTTCTGTGGCCTCTTGACTCTGATTTATTCTTTTGAGTTACTCTTACAATATCCTGTTATAATTCTAAACCCAGTAAAATGACAGTGCAACAAGAGCACCTAATATTCCTGCAGTGTCTTGACTTACATTCCCCATGGTTCTGACATAAGATACCAAGCTTCTAAGAACTGCTTGTGATATCTTTACATCATGAGGGTACATGGCAGGCTCTCCACTTGCTTTTTAGCATATACATTTTCACAGGCTTTTAAATATATACAATGAATAATGATGCTCTTTACAAATATACCAGGGAAGCTTTATTTACACCAGCTGGTGTAAATAGATTTTTTTACCACACCATAAAAAAGTTCTCAATTTTCACCGCTAGAAGCTTCTGTAACTTCAACTGATCCGTTTCTCCAGGCCCTACTCTTGTTCCATAGCTAGAATTTGACAAAAGATTGTTCTTTCTTTCCTTATTAACATCTGTGTATTCCACAGCTGTGATCAGCTGGAAGTGGAAGTAACCTAAGGATCTCTCTCCTAAGCTCACCCTGACCACAATTCTTCCTCTCTCCTCCACTGCATTCACCTCTGCTCTTTCCAGTGTGTAGGTGATGACAACTGGTTCCTGCTGGTATCCTAGCTGGTTGTCTGTCCAGAAACAAAACATATCATAATAGAAAAGCCATGTCCTTCCTTCAGAAGAACTCTGATTTTCATTTGCAGGTGTTTGATTATTTCTGAGTTCTGGTTTGCCGTCAAAATTAGCTGGAATTGCTCCAATGTTACTGGGACAATCGCAGACATTAAGCTAAAGCCTAATCTTACCTGAGCAATTAAAACTCAAATGCACTTTTGTTTGACTGCACACATTTTTGACTAATTTTAAAAAGGAATTTTGTACTGTATGCTTACATCTGCATACTTGTTATCACTTTTGTGTACTGTTCTGTGGATGTAACAAGCGATGCTGCAGACTTGATAAACTTCTGATGCTCAATTCAAGTGACTTAAGTAGAGGCAAAAAAATTAATGTTACTTTTTAATTTTTCTGTACAGTGGCCTAATAATGTCAAGTTATGAACTTAATCAACATTGATTCTTTTGGGATTAGAAAGAAGCAAGTGATTTCTTGCTTTTCAGGTCTCTAGCAATTGTTCTAGTGCAGTAACAACAATTACTTCTTTTTTTTAAAACTTCAGCTCCGATTCTTAAGAATATTTCTCTTTTCCATTCTTCTCCATGTCACTAAAACGCTAATGCAAATAGTGCTTATTAGTTTAAAATCAGCAGAACTTTCCCACTCTTTATTTGTATGCACAATGCAACAGATGCAGCTGGAGCTTCTCACAGTGTAAACACAGAGCACCGCTTCTTGTAGTGGGTGATGTGAACTACATACAAGAAAATACCTTTTTAAAGGGACATTGCCCATTTTTCTGTAATCCCTTATCTTGCCTACTGAATATTCAAAGGTGCTCAGTGATGGGTGTGTAAAGTAGCCATCTTGTCTAGTTTTCTTTTTTGAAAAGCACTGTCTAACATGCTCACAGAGTAATGAAAGCACTTCATCACCAGATGGCAATGTTGCATGGGCCTAACTCCTGTGCCTCCTCAGAGGGGTGTAGTAGGACCTGTGGAAGGAAGTGGTACAATTTGTTTGGGAGAACGAGCAGCCATATTGTTGAAACTCTTTTATCTCCTTTAAAAGTACCTACAATGGAGGTCAAAAAGGATAATTTTCCTCTTTGTCAAGTGCAAAGAAAATCTGGAAGGAAGTTCATATGAAATTCAGCTCGAGTAAAAAGATCAAGGACACCTTTCTTAAAGAAATATGTGCTCACACTTCCTTGTCCTGTTTTTTGCAATCGCTCTTTATAATAATTAACACCCAGAGACATTTCCAAGGTTACACTAACTTCATGCAAGAATTCTGCCAATCACAGTTCCCAGAAAATAACTGTGAGAATTTTTTTAATACGAGTTATTATCAAGGCTCTGAAATTACAGTTTTCCTAATTTTAAGGTGTCAGCTGATTGTATTTGTTAAGGCATTGCATAGTTTTAGTAAATTTTGTTTCTTTCACTTGAAATAACTTTATAATGTAATTCTGCTTACACAGAACTTCATCCCCCCAAATTCATTTGAAGAAAAATCATAGTGTCAGGATGTTTTGCATTGAATGTTCCATGGAGTTCATGGCCATTCTAATCTGCGTGTTTTAACTTTTATACATAACAAAACCACATGATTCCGAAGGAATGCTCATTTGTTCTGTATAATGTACACATCATATGGAACCTACTGTTAAGATTATAGTCAAATAGCCTACTTTTAAAATTTTAATAATTAAAGTGGAAATTTATTTATTGAAATAGGAGAACACATATTAGACAAAGTCTAATTGGAAAAACAAATGTGAAATGCAAGGTTTTCGTAGTAATAAACACAATAGGATAGTGGCACACTTAATTGAACGGTACCTGGAAATGCACAAAATGTTCCTTTGTCTTTCCAGTAACCTTAATCTGTGTCCATCCCGTGGATGTGGCTGAAATACTTATAATATCAGTAAACTGTTTCATGCCTTTTTCATCTATTTATGGTGGCGGTTGAAGAAAGCATGAAGAATATTCTTAAATTTGTGATTGTATAGATCGTTGATTAATAAACTGAATAGAGAGTATTACTTTCTTGAAGTAAGTAGTAAGTGGTTTTGGCCCAATCAGTTCCTTCTTGCCTGAGATGCTGGCAATAGATGTCTTGCTTCCCTTGGGTACTCTTTTAATACAGCAGGTAATTCTGCCCATGGCTTTGCTATATTGACTCCAGAGGAAAGCTAGGATGATTTAGTGGCTTCATTAAGCACTTAGACAGAGAGGATGAATCTGGGCCTAAAGTCACACTTTAAAATTATTTTAAGTATCCTTGTTCTACACCATTTTCCTCCTTTTATTTCTGTTGAAGGCAGGAAGAGAACAGAGACTGGTTGTTAAGTCACTTTTGCAGTGGTCCCTCACTGATAGCTTGGGGTGCCACCAGTGATGGATGTGTCTGTACCTTGAAATTCATCTTTATCATCCAGGTTGAAACCATAAGACAAATTTAGTAAGCAAATTGTCAGATACACTGCAGTAGTGGTAATGTCAGCTCTCAGTGGTCCCCTCGCTTTGTGCTTCTCAAGGATGTCATTTCAGAAGGAAGCTGGTGGGACTGTCCTGGTTTTGCATCCTCTACCAGGTGCCAGTGAGCTTCGCCTGTCTCCTGGTTTCTGCTTGCCTGGAAGCAGAGCATCCTTTCCCAGGTTTCCTTCTATCACAGAGGGAATCTCTTCACTGCCATGTCTGGCTGTACACCTTTAAGGGTTGTTTGACAGCACCTGACATCTTTCAGCCTAGAGAAGGAGGCCCAAGATACTGGGAAGCCTGATGTCAGATGAGATGCTTGTGAGAATGTGACTTACAACTGTGGCCAGAATGAGGGCTCAAGCATATCAGACTGCTACAATTACAAGTCACCAGGAGAGTGACTTTGTGTTATTCCCTTTCTTTTACACTCTTCGTGAAGGAGTTCTTTAGAAAGCAAAATGTCATTGCAACAGTAACTTGACATCTTGTTGTAAAGAAAAAAAAAGGTTTGTTTATATGTTGGAGTCAGATAGGCAATATATATGTGTGCAAACAACATGGCAAGATATTTCATTACGATCATGTTGCTCATTCAGGCTGAGTCACTTATCCAGACCACTGTACAATAAAATGTCAAACTATAAACACTGTGACACCACTTTTCCTTCTGGTAATTTTGACAGAACAAGAAGGGCTACGTGTGAAGATTGCACCTTTTAAAGCAGATTTGGACTGACAGGATAAATTATAACATTATTGTCTAATGGGTGGAAATGAAAATCTTTGCAATTTCAGGCTCCAGCAAAATTGCTTCTTTTTTGAGGTATGGATATCAGACTTCAAGTGGATTTCACAAAGTCTCCTCTGGATATCTAAATTAAAATCTGTTTCAAATAAAACTCTTAATCAGCAATCCTCAGTAGGATTACTATCACAATGCACTCTTTTTTTTCTTTCTTTCCTTTTTTTTTTTTTCCCCGAAGGAAGTTGCAAGCCTTGTGTTATTTTTTTTTCCTGAAAGGAAAATACAAAGTGAGATAGTAAGAACAAAGAGACATATTTTCCCCTTCCTGAAAGACTCAATGAAATAGATTTAGAATCTCAAGTGGGGGAAAAATTCTACTCCCTAATCCCCTAGACTGTGCCATAATATGTATTTTTTCCCCACTGATAAATTAATACTACTGACATGTTAATCAAGATTTACCTTGCTCAGTTTGAACTGCATGAAGGTCAATCATCTGTATTTGGGTTTGGTTTTTTCTTTAAGTTAAACAAGTTTTGAAGGGTCTTTGGCTATAATTAATAAAAGAGTTCTCATAAAAACAGATCCCACAGAATAGCTTCTCTGGGACATAAACTGATTTTAAAACATCATTAATTTTTTAAAATAAAAAGAATTAATAATTTCACAAGGATGGAAGCATTTTAAGCTCTGAACAATGACAGGAACTAGTTTAATTTACTATCACAAAGCTGATGGAAAAGACATGATTACCATTTGTTGTGTGATGCTAATGAAATCCATTCTCAGTTGGGAAACCACCTGTATTGCCAAAATAAAAATAATGAAAAAGGCTAATGCAGTGATCTAGAATATAAGGGGGACTTGCCTGTTCTTTTCAGAGCAAATTGCTCTGTATTGACAGTCCAGCTGGAATTGAAAAAGTCTCCTGTGTGGTACTTCATAACTCCTGTTATGAATTGGTGGTATTTATTAGCCTTGTGACCAGAGTGGGCTGCCTGGCTAATTGCACTTGGCTCTCACCTGCCTGCAAGTGTTGTTACTAAGAATAAACATCATGATGACAATCCACACAGAGATCATGAAAACCTTACAGACTTCCTGCACAGCACTTCTTCCTCAGTGTCCCTGGTAGGAGTCCAGTGAGTGTTTGGCCTCAATTTCTACTTCCTCTTAAGGCTTAGAGGAGTAACTCCAGTCAAGATACACCTACAGAAAAGAGCACCTAAGGAAAATCCTAAAATCCTACATTTTTTATTTTCTTCCCTCTGGTTTTTATATTCAACTCAAGTTAGGAATTGCTTCCAGGTCACAGTGAGATGCGTGGGCATTCTCCAGTTTGAGTTGTGATAAAAGCTGGACTACGTGTTGGATATCTCTGTTCTTCATTCTGCTCTTTGTGTTGAACTCTCTTGTAATTAAGAAACTGGGAGACTGAAGGGCAATTTTGGTTAAGAGGAGAGGTAGAACAAAATTTGGCTCTTGACAATAACTTGTCAATAACAATGACAACAAAAGAGGAACTTGCAGGCTTGATTTGTTTCGCATCACCATGAGAAGGTATGTCATGCAAATTATAGGCTGCAGTAGAATTGTCTGCAAAATTCTAAAGCCTGTTTTTAGAAAAAAGAAGAGTTTTATTTACCTGAGACATTTTATGAAATGTGCTGCAGCTACCGAGATAATTCTTTGAGATTAAAAGTTTAAGATGCTTAATTTTTTGAGAATTTGTGATCACACCCCATTTTAAAATTTTGAGTTACCTTTTTAGAAGGTTGCAACTGTCCCATTCAAAGAACATGGGAGTTTCTTAGAGGTTAGACACTGTAGCTTTCTCCTTTTCAGTGTATGAGGGAATCCAATCCCTACTCGTGTCTTTCCCCAGAATTCTCTAGGGTGCACACCACTGCCCATTACATCTTTTAATTAATGTGATAATTGCTGTACATGGAGTTTAATACCAATTCAGTCAGCTTATGTTGGGAAGTCTGATGTTCTGTATTTGTTTAAAAGAGATAAGAGCAATTTTGTTCCATATGTTAATTGTGTAAAGTCCAGATGAAGCTCACATTCCTTCCTCAACACAGGCACTTAGATCTGATATTAATTACCACCAGGTCCTTTACAGGGGGTACCTCCTATCCCTGTTTACACTTTATCAGCTCCACCATGGATTTCTTCCATGCAGCCACTGCTGCTGCTCCTAGTTAGGCAGCATCTTGATTCTTTTAACAGAGAAACCAGTTAGCAATACAAATAATAACACATAAATATAGAATAAGGTATTCAGTGTTTCTGAAAAACAAAAGAGGGATTTGTTTCTTTTCCTTCACAGGCCTTGTAGGGGTAAAATCTGGGGCTGGAAAGAAGGACTCAAGCTCAAAGAGCAATGCATAAAACAGTTCAAAGACTTCTGAAAACTCTCTCTTAAAACTTAATCATCTAGTTTTGATGATACTTGTGAGCTAGATTTTGTCACAGAATTATTCCTCTGTTTCCTTGGACAAAGTCTTCTTTTCCTATCATCTGTAACATCTGTTACTTCTTGTTCTTGAAAATGTACTGGCTTTAAAATTTTATGAGAAAAAGCAAACCTTTTGGTTTTAGAATTTGTCAGCTATGAGCCTATATTGTTCAGATGCTGTTTGACCCAACACTGTGTGTAAATCGGGTTAAAAGAGGAATTCAGAAAAAAGCCACACTTCATGCAAGAGTCATAGGTACCAATCTAGAAATTCAGTTTTCTTCAAACCAGATAAGCTAGAAAAGGATGCACTAAGAGATGACTTCTATTATGTTCAGTTGTTACAGGAAGCATTGATATGTTTGCGTTTTCATTAAATGTGTAGGTACGGTAATGTCCATAGTAAAAAATTCTTGTATGCTTCTCCAGAGCTGTCAGAGAATTGGAGATTTTGTAATTTCAACTAGGACACAGAGACTTTATAGTATGCAGTGTTCTCTGAAGCAGTTTACTTCTTGTTCTTATTCTTCATTGTCCGCCCTGTTATCTTAATCAAATACTTTCATCACTTCAGTAATGCAGATCTTTGACATCTTTTCTGTGCATCTCTGCACTCTGGGATGGCTTGAGATCTTGGTTCAATTGGTAGGGGTCTTTCGTGTGATTTATGGTAGTCATATCCAGTACTTGATATTTTCTTCTGGGTTTCCTGCGGTCTCCACTGGATTCATGTGAGTATCTTGGTTTCTTCCTCTGCTGCTGTTTTGTGGAGTGCCTATCATCTACCCCTCCTGTCACTTGGACCTGGGTGGCCATCAGGCCTGAGTGCCATCGGCTCTGCTGGTACATGGTTGCCAATCTTTGATGTAATGGAGTTTCCTTGATGTCTACATATCAAAAGAATAGTCCTTAGGTACTCATCTGCTCATTACTTGAGTACTTCAGCATCCTGCCTAAAAAATGATGAAGGTATAACAAGTAATTGCTTGGTATTCAGTCTTGAGAGCAGTAGCTGGGTCCCTAGTGAAAAAATGGACAAAAAAGGCTAAAGAGCATCAGAAAAGAATAATTCAGATTACTCTGTCAGGGTCCTGGCTACTCTAGTACACTGCATCCAACAATCTCAGAAACCAGCTACTTCAAAGAAGGGTTAGCAAGTCTTGAAATAGGCAACTATGGAATAATCAAATAAAAGAGGAGGATTAGTCTCAGATTTTACTGAACTTAGTAAAAAAGAAAACAGCTTCTAGAGCACCTTCTTATAAATGGAGAAGTTTAAATGTTCACTTATGTTTACTTGAAAGGTGAACTTTCAATTCTCCTGGCCTTGTTTAAAAAATGAAGCACAAACTCCCCACCCCCATACCATGTAACTTGAACTCAGATGTTTGAGCAACATTGATTATGCTGGTATTTTCCAAAGAGAAGAACTTCTTGTAGTGATACTTCTTGGGCTACTGGACAAGAATGGATTTACCTAAACATAGGGAGAAACCACCTCTGCACTTTGGCCTACTACTTGAGTGAAGACCAAGAAGCAGCATGTAAGAATAAACAGTGGATGTTCATAAATGGCCTTCCTTGTTCATAAATGGACAAGACAGCAAAACTAAGTTAATTAATTCATAAAAGCTAATAAAAGTAAAAAACCCCAAAATTGCATGCCAGAACATTAGTGAAACAATGTGGTCTATGAACAGAAGAAGTTGCAGATCTTGATACACAGTGAGAAACATCTTTTAATTAGCATAACAGGTTTTGTGGAATTAATCGTTACCAGAATGTTAGTGTCCTTGTGTGTGTTTTGCTCAGGAAAAAGTGTGATCTTGAGCGTAAAGAAGACAATATGCTTCCCCTGAGGTTTTCAGTATGTGTGCAGTTAGACTTGTTCAAAGTCTGTGATACAAGGTGCAGACTTACATGGTAGGAGTATAGGTGATTTTTTTTGTCAAAACGAAATGTAGAAAGCATGAAGAACAGTGTTCAATGGAAGATCATAACAAATCCAAGTAAAGACCTAGGCTGTCCAACAGTACACAGTAACTGACAGGTGAAAGCTTTCTTTTGCTAAAGAATGTAGAGGCAACAAGTAGAGAGAGGAGAAATCAAATATGAAACTCTGAAGTTCTGAACTGAAAGTGGGTAAAACTGAAATAAGATTTTATATGCCTTGGGAAAGGAAGAAGAAGAAGGCAAAATAAAGATTATGAACTTCCAGAAAACACATTTCAGTTAGCTCTCAGAATTATTATTTAAGATCACACAGGAAGAAAACTGGATATAAAAAGAATTGAACAGATAGGTAGAGTGAATAAGGTCCTTACTGACTTCAAGGAAGGACTGAACACAAAATGCAAACTGGTTATCTAGTTGACAGTCTGATGGAAAAGAAGTAAAATGTGAATATGTTCCATTCCCAAACTGAAAACCATCAAATTATATATAAGCCTTGTTACATTTAGTCTTCACAAAAAGGTCAGTAAAGAGCAGATGGCTAACACAAGACCAATGAAAAAGGTTCAAGCTGAGCTCTGGAAAGGACAGGTAAGAGAACTCTTAGATAAATTAGAGGTTTTCAAATTACCAGGTCTGATAAGCTTCATAATTGTATGCTTAGTGACGTGGCCTAAACAATTTCAGAATGGTTGGAAGTTGCCTTTGAGAAACGATAGAGGACAGCCGTGGAACAGGAGTGCTAGAAAAATGGCAAGCATAGTGTCCAATACTAACCTTTATGTAGAAATGGAGAGGGGAGATCTAGGAAGCATGGACTAACAAGCTACTTCAGTTCCAAGACTTTGAGCTTTTGAAAAACAACAACAGAGTAATAACTAACCTGGATTTATTGAGAACAAAATAAGTCAAAACAAATTATAGCAAGGTGAAAAGACTTTTGTACAGGGTAGATACAATAAATACCACCAGCTTTTGACACTGGTTAATATACTAGCCTAAAAGGGTAAAAAAAATGAAACACCATCTCAACTGAAAGTATTGCAGTGTAAGTAGCAACATATAGAGAATCTGTTACCACAAATTACCTGTTGAAATGGCTATATGTATCTATTGTGGTTCTATAAGGGGTTTAAGGCTGTTCAGATTTTAATGAAAATTAAAAACTCTCATTTGTATTTGGAGATGACTAACTATAGGAGAAAAAAAATATTATAAAGATGGTCTGGGGAAAAGTTGAGATGAAACTCAAGAGAGGCACAGGAACTCCGCAAGTACAGAGTGGGTGTCCTTAAGGAAAAGTTGGTTACTACTCATACAAGGGAAACATGAAAGATTCACAGTATTGCTTCCTGAGTAATACTTGTGATCTCTTACCAAAGAAACATCTGAGTTTGGGGATTTAAGGAGAATCATAGATAAACTGAAATGCGTCCAGAAAAAGACATTGCGTGAGCAAATGTGCCCTGCGAAAAAGAATTGAAAGTTCTATAAACGTTTATCTTAAAGAAAAGGTTACGGAAGCACTGAGAATCAATTAGTGAGATAATTAGAAGGGTGCTTGCTAAAAGGAAAAGAATTGCTTTTTCTCCTTTCGGTGGAGAGGAGAGTGCTAATGAGCTCAGATTGCAAGGAGGAAAAAAGGTCATGGTAGAAATCAGCAAAAAATCTTTCCAATGATAAGGCCACTGAAACACTGGAATACATGGCTTGGGTGATATTATGGATTTTGCATTCCTGGTGATCTTCCTGTTCATTTTGATAGATGCATTGTCTGGTTTATTTGATCCACAGAAGAATGAATGAAATCTTTTTTACCCTGTTGGTTTTTTTTTTTTAATTTTCTGTGAAGTACTTTATCTGTATACCTACTGTGCAGTACCAGTGACTACTAGTTTTAGCAGGACTTTTGGTAGAATAATGATGATTTTTGAGTGTTTAATTGACTTTTCTTGAAATTTTATCCCAAATAATCAGAATTCTGTGGAACTAGAAATATCTTATGTAAGTTTGTCTTTAATTTGAAAATGTTTCACAAATGCTAAAGATATTTTTAAAATCCACAAAGCAAGAAAGTAACCTAAAGAGAAGAAGAGCTAGAGAAACTAAAAATGGATGGAAAAATCAAGAAATAATTGGTCATAGTTCTACAGGAAACTTTCTCTATTTCAGAGCCAGTGCTGTTTAATCTTTTTATAAATGATCTGGATGCAGGAGTCAAATGTACATTAGATAACTTTTATGACAATACTAACTTGGGAGGAGCTGTGAACTTCCTTGAGGGTAGAGGAGGTCTTGCAGAGAGAAGGATGATGATCCTCTTATTCATATGGTTTAATTCTAGGTAGCCCTGTGAGGAGCAGAGTTGAACTTGATGACCCTCGTGTGTCTCTTCCAACTTTAGATATTGTGTGATATTCTCGAAAGTGAACAGTGTGTTGTATGAACCCACCTGAGAGTGGGAAACAAAAAGCGTCAACAATGGTTATCAACAGCAATAGTATTGTCTTTCTGTACGTAAGTAATTGAGACTAGATTGTGCCAGGTGCCACACAATAAGATGTAAAGAAAATTACAAAGGTAGGTCTGTCTTCTGATGCTCGCTAAGGGCTCGCTGTCTGAAATACGATGGTAGAAAGACTGATCTTTGTTTTCCTACAGTTGAATTCATTGATTTAGTCTTAGTTGAACTTCTTTATTTAATATGAAAGTCTATAACTATGACATGTAGGGCTTATCCAAGGAAATCAAAATACAACTTGAAAAAAACATACATACATATTGAGTTAACATGAAGCTTAGCAGCAATTTTCTGTTAAATAATATTGATTTTTGCTATACTTGAATTTTAAAAAGAGTATATCCAGTGCTGCTAACCTGTTGTTCATGTTAATTACAAAGACTATAAAGTCATGCCTTATATAATCTGCAGACTAACATTGATGTAGATTCTGGAAATATTGGGGATCAGTCTTAGAACTTACAAGCAGTCCCACTAAATATAATGAGTTTTCGTACTGGCTGAGAATCACATTTCCTGGTGTATTTAACTTGCATTTAGTTTATTTTATTACATTTTACAATTTTGAGATTTTAATCTATAGGTAATAATGCTGCAATTATCTGAACATGTGCGTTTGACATGAATTTAGAAAGCTATTGGAATGCTGTATATATCTGGAAGTCAGAGAAATTCAAAGTTGCAACAGGCAAAACATTGTATAAATCCAGTCAATTTCTCTCTCAGAGGCAAATATGAACCCTGCATGTCATCCTGACAATATTCAGAGCTTTGTATTTTGAAAAAAACCTGGGGCTTTTCTCTGCTAATTATTAGTATGGAAATAAAACGCTTGTACTGCAGGTTCTGCCTTCTTGAGGTAGGCAGGGTCTGTAAAACAGCTGCAGACAACAGGTTGAGAATTTCTGGATACTGGACTGCTACCTGTTAGTGATCTTCCACAAAGCGAGTGATGAAGCGGCAACACAAAGTCCGAGGGTGACCAAAAAAGTACTTTAGGGCCTTGGGTGGGTAAGGGAATCTGGGGCACAAGTTGTATTGTCCTCTATTCTTCCAGTTGAAGACAACAACATTGCAAGAAAGAGACAGGCTGAGTGTATTAATGCATGGCTCTATGGCTAGTATCACTGAAAATTTTGGGTTTTTGAGTATGGAAAGGCCTATGCAGCACCAGGCATGCTGGCATCAGATGGGATTCATCTTTCTCAATGAGGGAGGAGCATCTTCACTCAGGAGCTAGAGTTCTTGCTGACAGAGGTATATGTGTCAGGAAAGAGGGACCATATGAGGCTTGTCCCGGGCCAGCTGTGGGATGAGAAGCAGAGATTAGAGGGGCAGGGTGCTAGTGAGGGCTCTGTGCTGCTGACTTTGAAGTCACAGAGTGCTGGCCACACTGAAACGCATTTGCAGTCTTACGGAGATGAGTCAGGGACTCCTGAGGTAACAGAAGCCAATAGGGAAACAGCAGAGAACTGTCGCACAGGAATTAAAGGGTGTTCCTCTAGGAAGTCAACATGGCCAGTGGCCCAGCTGAAGTGCCTCTACACCAGTGCATGCAGCGTTGGCCACAAACAGGTTGGAAGCCNCGTTGGAAGCCACCGCACTGCTGGAAAGCTATGTCCTAGCTGCCTTTACTGAAACTCTGTGGGATGAATCCCATGACTGCAGTGCAGCTGTCGATGGCTACAGGCTCTTCAGGAGGGACAGGGGAGGAAGGAGAGATGGAGGGGTTGCCCTCTAGATCAAGAGGTGGATTGAGCGTGAAGAGCTCTCTCTGAAGAACAGCCACGAGCAGGGAAAAGCCTCTGGGTAAGAAACAGAGACTGAGGCAACAAAGGGAGCCTTGTGGTTGGTGTCCCTACAGGTCCCTGACCAGGGGGAGCCAATTGATAAGACTCCAGGCTTCTTCTCCAGCTGCAAAAGGCATTGCACTCACAGGCTCTTGTCCTGCTGGGGGAACTCAGCCACCCCAACATCTGCTGGAAAACTAGCACAGCAAGCTGTAGGCAAGCCAGGAGACTCGTGGAATGCATGGAGGATAAATTCCTGACCCAGGTAGTAGACAGCCCTACCTGTTAGGGGATGCATTACTGAGTCTGTTGGTCACAAACCTAAGAGAGCTAACTGGGAATATCAAGACAGGAGGCAGCCTGGGCTGCAGTGACCACGCTCTGGTGGAGTTCACAGTCCTGAGGGAAATGGGTCAGGTAAGGAGCTGCACAGGGATGGCATTGACCTTTTGGAACAAATCCAGAGGACTACTACCAAGTTCAGTAGAGCGATGGAGTACCTCTCCTACAAGGAAAGGATGAGAGAGTTGGGATTGGTCAGCCTGAAGAAGAGAAGGGTTTGAGGTACCTCATTGCAGCCTCCCAGGCCTGAAATGAGCCTACAAGAAAGTTGGAGAGGGACATTTTGCAAGGACACATAGTGACAGGGCTAGGGGGTAACTGAAAGACAGTAGGATTAGATTAGATACTATACTGTGAATGGTAAGGAAACTTCCAAGTCTGAGCACTCACGAGACTCTCTGGCAGTCACACTCCCAAGGCCAGAGATTTTCACTGCTGGGACTGAAGCTCTTTCACAGTGAGTGGCTCCAGTGACCTGCCAGGTCCCCTCTTGGCTCCCCGCATACTCCACTCACACGGTCAGCCCAGGTTTTCACACCAATTTGACCCCAGGTTTCCTGTAGCAAAATCTCAGATGTCTTTTTCCATAAAGCAATTTGTTCATAGCTCAGTAGCACAGAAACACCTTGATCTGGTGCCTCTGAGGAGGGTCCCCCAACAAAGGAACCCCTGGGGTTTTATACTCTCACAGTCTACCCACACTCAAATCTTGCCCTTCCTCCTGACTCCTCCTACTGTGTCTCTCAGTGTCCATTCACCTGGGTGGCACTTGATTCCCCTTTTTATCCAAAGGGTTGGCAGTTCATGGCCTCTTGTTCAGGCTCCCACCCAGAGCTCAATCTGCATCTCAAACTTCCTATCAGTCTGTAGCTTGCAAACTGAGCTACCTGCACCAGATGTATTTCTTGACAGTGAGGGTGGTGAGACACTGGCACAGGCTGCCCAGAAAAGTTGTGGATGCCCCATCCCTGTAGGTGTTTAAGGCCAGGTTGAATGGGGCTCTGACCAACTTGGTCTAGTGGAAGGTGTTCTTACACATGGCAGGATGGTTGAAACTAGATGATCTTTGAAGTCCTTTCCAATCCAAATCATTCTATGATTCAATGATTTGATAGGTTCAAGACATCTTCACAGGCAGAAAACAGGCTGGGGAGGCTGGAAAGGCTTTCTTGGTGGTGCTGCTTTTATCATAGTATTCCATCTGCATAAATCATGATGCTCAGCTGGTATTTTATGTCATTCTCTAACCCCAATATAAGCTGCTTGACTGACAAAGTAAAAGATATGAAGAGTTATTATCTACAGATATGCTTTGAGTGCTATATCAAAATGCTTTCTTTGAGGTTCTGATAATTTTAGTCAAGATCAGGTTACATGAGAAACAAATATCATTAATGAATTTATCTTAAGCTCCTATATTTAGCAGAAATCTCTTGCATTATTAGAAATCCTAGCATACAGAAACAAGTACCAAGTCCTCACATTAGCTATCAAACATATAATGGTAAAATGGCTATGGAAATGAAGTACCTGTGAGAAAGTCTTAAGCTTTTTTCTGAATTTTGTAGATTTTCCAGTTAAATAGGAATCTTGTATCTTGAGAAACTGCTGTGGAAAAAAGTAAGAAACAAAATTTTGATAGCCTTTGACAAAATGGAAGAGTGAAAGCATTGAATTTGAAGTGCTTTCCTATTATGTGTTAACCAGTCAATAAAAAGTGTGCTTTCATGAAGTTTTATATAGTTTAATATTTTTATTCCAGGTTGGTAGCACACTTGTAACTTGAAATTCCTGGAAAGCCTTGTAATGTCCAAAGGATGTCTTTTTAAATGGACAGGTGTGTCAACACTTCCAGAAACAGTTCCATCCATTATCTGGATGTGGTTCTTCTTGGATCTAGATGAGAAAGCTGTGGAAGACCATCTGAGGTGTTATGACAGCCCTAAAGAAAGCTCTGACTCTCTAAGAAGGACATTCTATCAGTTGCGCCAGGATTAGGCACTGTGGATACCCAGCCTTAGGAGCTTGCAGTGCTTGACAGCTGTGGAAATTCAATTTCTGTTGAATAGGGCCATTAATGAGTAACAAAAGAGCCATGTGCTTCAGTTAATATTAACAGCAGAACTCCAACAGGGTGCTTAGAAATGCAAAAGTCATGGTAAATTAAAGCACATCTAATTCAAAGCAACATTTATTGCGACCTGATTGTAGCATTGGTAGTAAATCCTGCTCAATTTCTTCTCTGAACAGTGGGAAGTGTAAATTCTGGCAGGCAATGGATATCTGAGATTTTGTCCATTTCCTGTAAAAAGTGCAAACTGTTTCTCTGATTGTGACATGAGAGACAGATTAACTGAAATTGCTTAGCAGAAGAATTCTTGAATATTCATAGCCTGAAATGTACTGTGTAAGACAGATACCCAAATAAAGTTTAAAAAATTAAAACAATATACTATGTTTACCAAGACATATGATCATACCTGTTTAAATAAAAAGCAAGTCCAGGCTTGTGCTTGATTATGGACAGAAAGATTTTTTAAGAGTATGAAAATTTAAGATTACAGACTTTCAAAACAGTCATTAATGTAATACAGAGTTCAGATCTCCAGTGCCAAATATAGAAATCAGTTGTCAGTGGATAAAAGCTCTATCACACCTTCTTTGAATCTTTACATGACATTTTTTTAAGTTTGTAAATGTAGATCAGACTTATTCTTGCATTATCATTGCATCACAGAATTGTTAGGGTGAGAAGGGACCTCTGGAGATCACCTAGTCCAACTCCCCTGCCAAGGCAGGGTCACCTAGAGCAGGTGACACAGGAATACATCCAGGTAGGTTTTGAATGTCTCCTTACAGGGAGGCTCCACAAGCTGCCTGGGCTGTCAGTTTCAGTGGATTGCCACCTGCAATATGGGGGCACTTTTCTTGCTGTGAAATCACAATCAGGCCTTATAAGTGGGAGAGTCACAGTGGTGTTTGCTTTTTGTTTCATTAGGAAAAGGTGCCCTGAAGTTGAAGGACTCAGTTCTGTTAAAAATAGCTTTCTCCATGTTGTGGAAAAGTTACCCAGCTTATCCCTTATTCAAGAGTTTCCTTTAGCATTTTGGTGCCTTCTGTAATCTCTTCAGAAGTTATTTGGTACACCAAGAAGGTCTTGGATCTGAACACAATGGATCTTCCTCATTTTGAGAAAGAAGATCATCCAAAAAAGAGTACCTAGAGCAGGAACTTGCCTGAATGTGGGTTTTATGATGGGGTCTAGAACTACCACAAACTAATGCCTACATGCAGGTGTCACTTTCTGCTAATTGGATTATGACCATTGAGATGAGAAGTTGCCTCTAGAGGAAACCATATGTCATGGTTTCACCCCAGCCAGCAGCCAAATCCCAGGCAGCTGCTCGCTCACAGCCCTGCCAGCGGGATCAGGGAGAGAATGGGAAGGGTAAAAGCTGGAAAATCATATGTTTGTAAAGACAGTTTAATAGGGAAAATAAAATCCACAGATACAAGCAAAGCAAAACAAGGCATTAATCGACTGCTTCCCATGGGCAGGCAGGTGCTCAGCCACGTCCAGGAGAGCAGAGCCCCATCATGCATAACACTTACTTGGGAAGACAAACGCCATCATTCCAAACGTTCCACCCTTCCTCCTTCTTCCCCCCAGCTTTACATACTGAGCATGATGTCATATGGTCTGGAATATCCCTTTGGTCATTTTGTCCCAGCTGTGTGTCCTCCCAACCTCCCATGCACCCCCAACTTCCTTGCCAGCGTGGAAGTACAAAAAGCAGAAAAGGCCTTGGCTCTGGGTAAGGCCTGCTCAGCAATAACCAACACATCTCTATATTATCAGCCCTGTGTTCAGCACAAATCCAAAACGAAGCGCCATACCAGCCCCTGTGAAGAAAATTAACTCTACCCCAGCCAAAACCAGCACATTATACTTCTAGTGTGGAATTAAAAGCTGAATTTTGTTTTGAACACTGTACGTTGGTACAAAACAGAATAGGAGAACTTGTCGATTGAGTTGTTTTTACTACAGAACTGCAGGCTTGTCTTGCTAAAATAAAACCAGGTGCTTTTTGGGAGCTCTGCTGATTTTCTTTAAGAATTTTAGTGTTTCATGTAGTAAATGTAATGAAGTTATATAATAAAATTATAACAAATCCTATTTTTTTTAAAGGAGTGTCCAAAGTTATGTTGAAGTAAGAATATTAGATACTATTCAGCAGTCTCTGCTAATTCTAATGCTACTTCTCTTAACAAATGTTAATAAAGTGCCTATTATTTTCACTAGAAATACAGTTAAATTTGAGTATACAAAATAATTGTGTCTACTTGCCCAACAGCAAAAAATTAATGAGGTTCTCAGTTTAATCATTTCAAAATAAAATTCAGTAAAGTGAAGAGTAGACTTTTCTCTTTAAAAATTACATTTTGCTTTCATTCAATATCCATTCTTTCCTTAGTCTTTTGTTATTCTTCCCTTTTTATTTCTTCAAATCTTTCACAACACTAGAGGTAGGTCCAAAATTGAAAGTGCCTTTGGAGATTTGTTTGTTTCTGCTTCTTCGGTCAATCCACATCATCAGTTCAGGTGCCTTTGATAGCTCTTTCAGACATTTTGAAAGGTGATACTATCATTCTTTCTCCCTGTTTCATTCATTAGTCTTTAAGATCTACCTCTATGGCTAAATGCTTTGTATTGAGATTTTTTTTCTAGACACTTTTGCTAGAGGATGGGTATGTGGAGCAGTCATGTCTTAGGACCATAAAACAATGAGCCACCCTGATCATTAGGTAAAATTATTTTCTGAACAAGGCAGTCAAATGGATTTAACAATGATATTCCAAAGTTACAGCTGAAAAGTGGTGAAAATACACAGCTTTCAATTCAATTTTACAGTTTCCAAGGCACACTGTCTTTTGGAGGTGCATATATATATGCTGAAGATTTTAAAAATGCTAGCTTTCATGCTTGTGTAATATTGAAAGTCAGTGATATGCAAGGACCTTTTGAAGAATCTGTAGACGTGACTGGATGCTTTAACAGCAAGTGCTTGCAATCTCATGGCTCCAATAGGCACAGCTCCAGATCAAGCAAGAAATCTTTCAGAGTACCAGGAATTGAAACCTTCAGCATAGAGCTGTGGCATTAGCTGCAAACCCATATTTCTTTCTCTTTGATAATCACAGTTTGAATCCAGTTTTAATGAAGGTGCAGGATTACAGTTATTTTATCTTAGCTGGTTTGTTAATTCCTAGTTGACAACACATTTTCTAATACCACAGTAATAACTTCAGCACATATAGGAACTGTAATCATGCCAAGACATCCTGTCACACTTTACAGAAACCACACAGGAGTTGAATAGGACCGTGTGCAAGGCCAGACTAGCAAGTAGAAGCCAGATAAAAAATTTGAGCATTCAGATTTGATTAAAGGGCACGGAATTGGCAGCATCCTTGATCTCTCAGCAGAGAATTACATTGTGAGGAGGTGAAGCAGCACCATAATATAATATAATTTAATGTGGAAGAGCTGATATTTCATTAGCAGCCAATGATTTGGAAGAATGTTTTCAACACATTGCTTTTGAGTAGGTTATATATTAAATCCATATAACTAACAGTGCTTAACTAGGTCTGAAGGATGGTTACAGCATCTGTCATTGACAGATTCCAAAATGACTGTCTTGGAGAAAGAAAGAAAAATGAGATATCTTGGGAATTTGACTAAAATTAGCTAAGAAAGTTGTTCTGACTGGTGACTTCAACATATGAAATTATATAATGCTGGGGCTGTTTTTGGAAAGCAGGAAAACAGTTATTTTCTGATTTTTTCCAGGGTTTGAACACTTTATTTCTAGTTAATGAGTTGTGAATAAGAGAAAGTTCTTTTTTTTTTAAGTGTGGGGGTTATTTTAGTTATTTTTGTTCTGTAGACTAAATCTTTGCTCTTAGGTGAGTATGTCCTTCAGAATTTTGATAATGAGTTATGGGATTTGTTCAGGTAGAGCTCCAAAACGTGGTGTGTTTGAATAGGATTATGGTTTATGTACTTCATAAACCATACTCCTACGTTTATGTACTTCATAAAATGTTCTGGATTTTTCTTTGGTTTTCAGTTAACCTAGCATGTTCTCCAGCTATCCCTCTCTCTCTCCACATCCCCTCCCCTCTCCACGCCTTTCCTTCCTTATTTTTTCCCTTTCTCGCGTTTTCTCCTGCCTGATGGATTTTGACATTGTTGCAGTCTTCTTAAGCTGTGCACTCTTTCTTTCATGCCATACATTTTAGGCATTTTAAAGGAACTCTTTAAAATGTGTTAAATGTATTAAAACACATTCAATTTTTTATAATACCTCCTGTCTGTGTTCAGTAGTGCTACTCATTTATTTTACTGTAGGTATTGGATAAATAGAGTTGTATCATACCTGATAAACAGCCTCAACACCTTGTGGTATGCAATAGATGACTGATTTGTTCTGTAAAATCATGTGAATAGTTTTTCTAGGCTGAAAAAAAGTCTGTCAGGCCAGAAATTGGGAGCAGATACCTCGAAGTGCCTGCAGGATATGGAGGGTACTGTAGTGTAGCAGCACAGTAATTACACCTCCTCCAAAACAAGGTCTCAGTTTTCTGCAACCTGTAGCTTGGGGATGTCTGTCTTTTGTTTAATAGCCCAGTGGTCTTTTACTCTCCTGTCAAGGATTTCAGTTGCTTTGTGGATGCCTATAAGTCACAGTGCCTTGTGGGAAGGATTTCCAAAGTTTGACTGATGTGATGAATGCCCGTTTGAGAGGGTGACAGGTGGAGGGCCCAGGGGGCACAGGCAGCACCTCGGCTGTGTCATCCGCTTTGCCAGTCCTTGGAATGCAAAAGGTCAGGCAAAGCAGAGTTCTGTCATTTCTCCAAGTAGCTTGTGACTTTGTAGGTCAGTTCTAGCAAACCCTTCCCCACTTTTCTCTAGACTGAAGAGATCTTTTTTATTTAGTAACTCCTTAGGCAGATATCATGTTGTACCTTTGATCATCTATTTTGGTCCTTCTGTCTTAGTTCTTTTGGACACAGGTCCAGAATTACATCAACATCAAAACATTGTTGTCCTGTGGATTTGCCCTGAGTTTCGTTCACAATCCTTGAGAAGGAGAGTGGTACCACAGTTTTATGAAGTTAAGGCTTCTCACCACCCTATAAATTACTGGGCTGAGGTAACTGCAATAGAAAGCCTGCTGTTTGTAACATCACAGCTATCATACTCTCTTCCCAAAGACTGAGTATTAAATTGTCTTAAGTTGCTGTCTTTATGTTGAATCATGTAAATTGTCTAAAAACTAATGAAGCTTCAGACACTATACCACTTTCTAACATATATTGTAAATTACGTCAGTATTTTATTATACTCTATGAATGCAAAAGTTGGTATTACAGGGGCAATATGAGCCTACTGCCTCACAATACGAAGAGAAATTGCTAGTCTTTGGACAGCCTCATGGGTTTCTGTACAAGTTCGATTTTCTGGTCAGAAACACCACAGAATAAAAACACATCCCATCCTAACAGTAACAGCAACAAACCCCTTGTCTGAGCATAATATTCTGTCTCCTGGGTGTGAATAGCTATTAATTAAAAAAAGAAATTGTATGTTTTCTCCAATGCAAAATAAACAAAAAGTTATTTGAGGTAAAAAAAGACATTATTTATATTTTAAATGTCTGCACAAACAAAAACCTAGAATATTTTGTTTGATGTAGCAGTTATCAATCAAAAGGAAAATTTAGAGTATGTTAAATTATATACAATTTTCTAAATGGATATTATTTTATAAGTGCTGTTTCAGCCAAAAGGTGCTTCCTTGCTTCAGGGAAAAATGAGATTCTTAATGTATTAGTTACCCTCCGATGTGTACATGCTACCAGCATTCAGTGGTGCTGCAAAGCTTGCCTTCTGGGGGCTGTTTTGATGTATGCCATCTCTGGGGGACACTTCAGAACTCTCTGATGTTTCATGAGGCACCTTAACTTGCTCCCAATATTGTAAGTACGCCATAGATTTTAATTTGGTATGCAAATTGTTTAGTTTGTGAATTTTTACATGGATTTTTTTCCCTTATAGAAAGTGTTACTCTGAAGTTCAGTATAAACAAAAAATTGCCCCATTGTTATTTTATTCCAGTTTTAGTGGACTATTCACAGATTGTCAACATTTTGTCACATTTAGAAAGGTCATGGAAGTGGATATGAGGTGAAAGTAATGAGAAAGAAAAACTACAATATGAAGTTGAATTGGAATATGAATTGGAATATGACTTCATATGAATATGAAGTTGAATTGGAATTGGAAAATACTGTAAAATGTCAGGTCTATTTTAATTACAGCAACTCTCTTACTTACTAATTTACTTTCCTACACAAAACTACTCTCTCCAGAAACTTCCAAAAAACTGTTTCTAACGGTGCCAGGATTTGTATCCACCAATTTTAATATACTACAGATACTAAAATCTGTGGATCCACATTCTCTTAGACGTCCAAATTTTAGCTGCCTTTTTTTCATTTTGTTTGGTTTTGTTTCTTAAGATTAAGCAAATACATTGTCTACTGTCATGACTTTTAAGTTTGTGGGATCTTGTAGAATACATTTCTGGAATAGTCAGAAGTGTCACTGCATCTTCTGGGGACACCATCCTAATTTAATATTAACCATCTTCAGGGAGCTTAGCTGCTACATTACGTGGCAAAGTACAGGCTTGTTCTTGGTCCCTGTGTTAGGAGGGCATGTCTTCAGCTCACTTTTTGGCCAGCTGTTAATATTTTCGTGGTACCATTGTCAATTACCTGGTTTAAAGTGAGCAATTATATGTTAGCCTGAGTTACCACACTCTAACCCTAGTATGAACACCCTAAAATATAAATGTACATCCATTTTTTTCTGGGAGAACCCAGAATGTTTTTGTTTACTGCTTTCTGAATGAACTGATGCAGTCTACCTCCTAGCAAATGAGAAGACACTGTGCTTGATGATGATAATATATAACACTAGTTAGTGTTAAAGTCATTAGTGGCAGTGTGTTGTCTCTACTAATAGCGACTCATGTAGAAAATCT
Organism: Atrichornis clamosus; assembly: GCA_013400975.1. NCBI lineage: Eukaryota > Metazoa > Chordata > Aves > Passeriformes > Menuridae > Atrichornis > Atrichornis clamosus. The sequence goes on along the minus strand of WBMZ01008103.1, from coordinate 10,567 downwards.
TTACCACATTATGAAAAGCTTTCAGTATAATTGTTTGGGCTTTTGGTGATTTGAAAAAAAAATTACAAGCTTGTGGTATTCACCGTTTAGCTCCTTCATGCCTCAGAGGTAACTTGTCAAACAGAAGTCAAGAAATGGTTTACAAACGGTTACAATCAGAAACAGATTTTATTCTTGTTCTGTGCTCAGGTCTTGGCCACTCTCTTTCCTATAATCTGATATCACTGATTCAACCCTTACGTAAAACACCGACAGCTGGTTGGATTTGTCTTGTGACCTTAAAGGAACATCCCTAACAGCATTTGTGAGCTGCTAAAGACCAAATGATCAATTGAAGTACTTGTAGCAAAAACACCATCCTCTTGAATGTTAGCTTTAGTGTTTTCATATAAACATGTTTTCAAGAAAATATATTGTTTTGACGGTGCAAACTTCAATTGTGTTTCCATCATCAGGATCTCTTGCCACTCCTTAAAAAAAGGAATGCAGAAGTTCAAAAGTGGAAAATGCAATTTTAAATGCAATCTTTGTTTGTGAAAATGTGAACATCGCTTTTTTCTGTGTTCTCTCACTTCTATTAATTCTTTATAAGGAATAAATAGCAAAATTGGGATGAAACAATTCTTTTTCTTCATAATTCTTTTAGGAGTTAGTAGTACCTTTTCTTTCCTAGTTACCAGGGTGTTTTTTTCTTACTGTTACTTTTAATTGTATCAGTCAAAATACTTACGAACCTTATGTTGCTTCTTTGGTACAACAGGCTTACTTCACAACTTTTAACTTGTCTAGTTAATGAAGAAGCAGGAAACACTTTAAATATTTTCTGAGTCAGAAACATCTATCTTGTGTCTCTTTCCTGTTACCAGGACACTGACTACCACTTCATTTCTCCCACTCAAAAAGCCACCAGGTAGAACTTTAGGTTGAATAGGTTATGGACTGGAATGCTGTTGTGTTTTCCCCAAAATGTGTCTTGAATTGAGTGTGAGACACTTGAAGGAAGGTCTTTCTTGAATATATTAACTACATACACTGGTAGATTATGTGAATAGCAAATACATTTTAAGTAGTATGTTTTTTGTACTTTTATAAATGCTTCTTTGAAGAAAAAATATTTTAAAACAGTTTTACTAAGTAATTGCTTAGATCTCACAATTCCTTGAGGAGTCTTGATAGACCTCTATCTATTGATTTGCAATAGCTAAATGTGTGCTTTTTAATTAGAACTTTTTATTTACTAATTTTAATGAACTATATTCTTAAAGATGTTTTCTTCCAACCAAAATCTCTCAATGGAGTTGAAACTAACTTCACAGCATGGTTGTGGCATAGCTAACTAGCCCAAATGCCAGAGTCCCAGATGAGTGGGAGGGAAATTGAGGTCATCCTTTAGTCTTCACGGTAAGAGTTAAACTGCCACCTTGCTGTACATTACTTAAGTTCTCGTTGTAGGCAAATCCAAAAGAAAATGTGCTATTTCAGCTGCAACTGCTTAACATCTATTAATATTTGATCATATTTTTAGTCATAGGACTTTTAACAAATGCAGTCTAATAACTACTTTGTGGTCAAAAATATATGGAGGACATTTGCTGTGGAGGTGTCCTGAAGAGTGCAGAAAATCTAAGTAGACCTTTTCGCACTCTGTTTTCTTGCAAAATTCCTGCTGTTCAACTACTCCAGTGCCATCCATGCAGAAAAGCTGCTGTACTTACAGGGAGGCTGTCTTCCTTCTATGATAGCGAAGCGAGCTGGATTTGCTTTCAGTCTTTGTTTTTTAACTTCGGAGCAAATAGCAGAGGCAGACATGGAGCTGCAGATTGTTTCTCTGAGTTGGTGTCTATTTTAATTGACTGTTCCATTCCCACTGAAGTTGATTTCCTTATATGTGTATATGTATATATTTCCTTTCACATTAGTAGACTTCCGTATTCATTCCACCACCCACTTTTACTCTCATTGCAGAAGTTTTGTGTCTTTTTCCCAAAAAAAAGTGGCTGTTCAGCAGCCTCTGAGCTTGTCATCATAGATTTAAAAGGAAAAATTTACTGGCTTGTTTCTCCTTACTCTTTGGCATTGTCCATGTGCAGCTGGCTTCTGCAGATGTTTTCTGAACAGAGCTGGTGACTTTTAAAACCTTGCAAATATCATCAGTGTTACAAGTTTCTACTTTGCTTAGAGCTGCAGCACACAAGGTACATCTGTCCTTTGCGAGATCTGGCTGCATTTCTTACCTTCTTAAATATAACCTTCACCTCATTGTAAAGATATGTTTTCTCATAGCAGCAGAGTAAGTAAATGTGTGTATCTGTTATTGATGTTGGAATGGCCTTTCTAATGCAAAAACCATAGTTCCAAATAAGCTTGTGTTCCGTACACTGACTAAACATGTTTTTCTAATTACCTTTGTATACTTTTATACTTCATGGATTTGCAGCTGACCTTACCATTAACTCTGCTTTTTAAAATTTGCATTTTTCTTTCCCTTTTGTATCCTTTTGTATTCTTCCCTGTTGTCTGTTTCCTTCCTCAGCTTTCTCCATTTAATTCCTTTCAACTGAAGAACACTTCTGCACATGAATGTCTTTCATGTCTCCTTTCTTCTTCTGGGTCTGAGCATTCCCACCTTCTGTAAAGCAGTTTTTGCACACCAAATCTGCCAAGGGCTTCACCTTTTGAGCTTTTGAAGGAAAGCATGCTAGAGAAACAGAAATGCTACTGACAAATACCCTTTATTCTGTTACACTCACTCAATTGTTAGTGGCTAATTAGGGTATAGGAGACATAGGTCATACATTTGGTAGCTGGTACCTATGTAGGCAACCATGTATGTATTTCCGAGCATTGTAAAGCAAATAGTAGCTAGTGGAGTTTGGTCCTTGGCTGAAGAACTGTACTGCCTGGAGTATACATCCTAAGTGGGGGGTTTTATCCCCAATTCTGAATGGTGTAAAATCCCCAAAAGTTCGAGCATTTGTTTTTCATTGTTTATTTGGGTTTTGTTTCAAAATGGTGAGACTCTTGCTTGTGATGACAGCCATACCTCGTAGCTATGTAACAGAACTGTTCTACCACTGGCGGGCAATTTAGAAAATAAACTGTAGTGGAAAGCCAGCCTAGAGCCCACTGCTTCCCTTTCCTTTTGGAGACTCTTACCTTTGGGAGACTAGTATCTGACCTAAACTTTATAGGAAAGAAAACTGACTTGGAAGTGTCCCAGGAGAGAGCCAAGATACCACTGATGAAAGTGTACAGTCCCGGTAGCTTCAGTCTTTGGCTCCAAATGTAGAGAAGCCAATGTTACTTTTAGAAATCAATGCTTTCTTCAGACAGACTGCTCTTAACTAGAGGGAGAGAATGACATTGGATTTGTTACTAATTATGCTTGTTTTTTGTCTTGTGCTTTTGTAGTACAGCATGTACCCCTTCAAAATTCTTGTGAATAAATCTACGGTGTTATTTTTATTGGTTAAATATCTTATTATGTAAAAATATATGGTTTTCATAGAGGGAAGTATGGAAGGAGTAACATGAAACAAACAAGGAAAAGGAAGACTCAGGTCTGCTTTATATTTCTTTGCTTTGGGAAATTGGTCCTAAATGAGATGCTGCAAGGGTAGTCTATCTCGATAGCATCAATTGCATTAAAAAGATTATGATATTCCCAGTGTATGGAGAATTCTGCTTGGAATAGCTGTGTTAAATTTCTTGAGCTATTCCATTCGGGGTTTGCCTGATTTGGATTTTGTCATTTGTAAAAATGGTGTTTTAAATTGCTTTTTTTCCTTCTAGAAACAGATTTTAAGAGGGTGCTTACAACTAGTCTAGGATTTGATATGACAGATATTTATATTTAATGCAGAGCAAAACACAAAATACACTTAACCTTTATTCAGTTGCATTGTAAATGTATTCTGCTTTCTTTCAACTGAAGTGAATTATATTAATAACTTGTTATTGTTAAAATGTCAAGAGTATTTTCTTTCTCTTTGAATTATAATTTCTTTGCTCAGGGTATTGGGTTTTGCTTATCGCTCCTGACATGGAAAGGAAGAAATGTAATCTTACGTGAAATGTTCAGACTTCTCCTGAATAGGTAGGTTATTTCTTTTAGATTAGCTCAAGTAATAGTTACAGAGCTGACATACGGAATGTGGAAGGAGACAGGAACCAGACAATGCACTGAAACTGAAACGCTTTCTCATTTAAAGATACTGTCTCCCTGGGACTAATAGAGTGATGAGCACAACATGTCAGGCGTTGCTGTATGTGGCGCTTCTTTTTATTTTCACCAAGATGATTTCAAGCATGTAACTTTTATTTTATTGTGACATTATCAAAATAATTTACATTCACCTTGCGGAGCAGAAATATACCTGTTTGGGGATGAAATTGGAGAAGTTCAGGAAGACAAAAAGTACCATAAGGAGTTTTGAATTTCATTCCATCTCTTCAGCTGATGGAAAATATTCCCTGTAAAGTATCTGGTTAATCAGCTAGACCTTAAATGGTTCTCCCCTCTCACTACTTCAGAAACAGGTTATTCTGCCTCTAAAGGGAAATATTATGGGAAATATGTTAATCTGCTGTAAGTCTGGAAAGGCTGAAGACTCTGTGGGTTTTATGGTTGAGAACTTTCCAACTTGGCTTACAAAGCAAACAGAAATGTGAAGTGAAATGTGTCTATAATGTTTATTGTTCATAGACAGAAATATATGAGATACTCCTTCTAGTGATCTTACTCCAACAAGCCAAAGCAAATTCAAATTGCTCTTTTCATCTGAAACTCTGGTTGTTTCAAAGATGGATGTAATGATTCACTTTAAATTAGTGTCCTTTCTTCCAGCTTCATAAAAAGTAGTACTGCTTTATATTCCATCAGCAAGGAAAATCTGGCTGTTTTCCTTCTTGTACAGAAGTGAAAAAACCTTACTTGGTTCAAGCCAACATGTGTATATATTTACTTCCTAATTTTCAAATTAATTACAGCTTTTCAATGGCAACTATTGATGCATTTATAAAACTATTGCTGAAAGAGCAAGGTCCAGGATAACATTATTTCTGTTCATTTTTCTTTAAAGTAAACATTGAGGCTCAATGGTATTAGTAACAGTATTGTTTTCCAGATGGTTTATCTTATTTAAATATATATTAGCTATTATTTTACTTTTATTAAATTGAAGTGCAAGGTCCTACACCTGAGGCAATCCCACAGACCCACAGATTGGGTGGAGAAGGGATTGAGAGCAGCCCTTTAGGGAAAGACTTGGGGAAAGACATGGTTGATGGAAAACTTGACATGAGCTGGTAATGGGTACTCACAGCCCAGAAACCCAGTGGAATCCTGGGCTGCATCAGAAGCAGCATGGCCAGCAGGGTGAGGGAGGGGATCCTGCCTCTCTGCTCTGCTCTGCTCTGCTTTGCTCTGGTGAGACCTCTCCTAAGTGCTGTGTACAGCTCGAGGGTCCCCAGTGTAAGGACATGGAACTGTTGGAGCAAGTCCAGAGGAGTCCACTAAGTTGATAAGAGGACTGGAGCATATCCCCTATGAAGACAGGCTGATAATGTTGGGGCTGTTATGTCTGGAGAAAAAAAGGTTGTGTAGAGACCTCATAATCACCTTCCAGTGTCTGAAGAAGTCTACAGGGAAACTGAAGAGGGACTGTTCATCAGGAACTGTAGTGTAGGACAAGGAACAATGGGTACAAATTGAGAGAGAAATTTAGGTTAGATGTTAGGAAGAATTTTTTTTATTGTGTGGTGGTGAGACACTGGCACAGGTTGCCCAGAGAGGCTGTGGATGTCCCAGCCCTGGCAGTATTCAAAGATAAGGATTTAAGCAAACTGATCTAGTGGCAGGGGTAGATGGAACTAGATGATTTTAAGGTCTCTTCTAACCCTTAACATTCCATGATTTTGCCAATGTGTAGAACTAGGTCTTTGTTTTAATCTCTAGATTTTACAGTGGTGTCAGAAATTTTCACAAGCTGTCTTAACAATAGGAAGTCTGCGTATACTTTAACACTACTGATGTGATTTCTTTTGTGACTTTAAATTCTGAGGAAATATCATTGTCCTGTCCCTTGTCAATCTTTTTTTTTCATTTTCATGACTCCATAACTTCAAAATTAAAACTGTAAATGGGAATACCATTGAGAGGTGGGGAAAGCAACACTCAAAACTCATGCGGGCCTACCCACCCAAACAAACAAGCAAATAGATAAAAAAAGGAAACAAAAAAGTATGTCTTTTATTTTAAAATCACTGTCATGTATTGTTCCATGACAGACAAAGAGATGGGTTTGCATATTGCAGAGTCTGAGTGGAGTTCAGAGGGCAATCCCGTTTATGAACTTCCAGGCATGATTCCTACCTCTCGAACAAAAAATGCTAAAGTATGAAATCAATTTATCCTGCAGAAATTTTATGCTGGGTGTCTGACATTTGCAAATTTTACTGGATTCTTGTAGGATGGAGAGCATATTACAGAGGGTTACTGTTCTAAATTATTATCTATTGTCAATGAGAGATTTTTTTTTAAGTGTACTCGAGATTTCTCTCCCCCACTCAACCCAAGGAAAGGAACGATCTGAATATGTTTTGGAGTGCTTTGTTCTTAATGTGACTGGAAGGGATATTAAGAAGCATTTTGCCAATTCTTAAACTGTATTGCAGAGAATAATTACTTGTCACTGAATATATCTTCAAGGGAAAGCATATGGAAACAGCAACTGATTCCAGCATCTTGTCTTGTAATACTAAAGCTTCCCATAGTACCTCCCCTTTGTTGTGAACCAGTTTGAATTGATAAATTAGTCTTATTTGTGTTTCCCTGAGAGGCTCCCAAATGAATGGGCCAAGAGTTTATTAAGGGCATATTTATACTGTGTTTAAATCCTCTTTATAATGGCATGATTTGAAGTTAAGGGTTGTTAATGAGTTAGTTTTTTTCCTAAGATCAAGTGCTTCCGTGAATATAAATACAGAAAAAACTTGCATTTTTCTTTCCACTCAATAAAGGGTAGCATTTTTTGAGCTTAAAAATACAAAACAAAAACCATGGTATATTCCTAAAATGGTTTTTAAATAAATAAGCTTGCATCTATTATCTACTTATAAGATTTATCCTTTTTCTTTTTCATCAGGTTACTTCTTTTTTAATAACTTGGAAAAAATAATTTGCATGTGTGACAGAACTGCTGGAGGAAAATTCTTACTTAACCTCCCAGAAAATGTCTTAGTGAGTAGTAAGGCAGCTCAAAAAACCCACAATTTTGCTTTGTAAAAATATATGTGTTTTCTAGAAATCAGTTTGGGAATGAACAGCTGTCTAGACATTTCACATAATAAATAGCAAAGAACTGAAGCCCTGGATTTATTTAATGCAACTGCTTGAGTGGAAAGTCTTGTGTTTTATATATGGAGCCAAGAGTCGTAAAACCTTGGACTCTGGTCCCCTTTTTGATGCTGAGTGACCTTAATAATTCTTTGCACTTACATAGCACTTGGCAAACATTATTAATTTAAACTTCACAGAGTCCCCGTGAGGTACAGAGGTGTAATTATCTGACTTTTTCAAGTGTGAGTATTGAGACTCATAGAGGTTATGTGCGGCAATAAAACAAGTTCAGAAAGAGGGTGGAAACCCAGACCACTTGGCACTTATTCCTGCTCCTAATCTGCTGGAGTACTGCTTAAAGCCTCAGATCCTTAGCCTAGCACAGGGGGTTAATGCTGCTTTCCAGTTTGTAGCTGCTCATGCTGAGCTGTGCCAGAGAGATAAGGAAGATACACATCTGTGGCATCTGTCTTCTGTGGAAGGTACCACCGACCTGCTCTGAATAATTAGGAAATTCCTTGTAGCCAAAGATCGGCAATTCTAACCCAGAATAAGGCAATGGAATGATGTCTTATATTAACAGATATTGAAAATCTAAGAGAGGTTGCCACAAATGCACTTGAAGAGGAATGCAGAGCAGGGCACTAGATTGACTCTGCACAAGAAGGATCTGAGGCTCTCTTGGTTACTCATTGCATGAGTCTGAGGCGGTTACTTGTCGTTTTGGAACCTCATATTTCTTCTTACATATTCTTAAGCTGCTTTTAAGTCATTCTGTGCTGCCAAAACATGAGCCTAGGAAATTTTGGATTTTAGTGCGGTCTTTCATGACTTTCAGATTAATCTGAGCTAATTTCTAATGCAGAAGCTTTATCCTAGCTAAGACTTTTACTTATTTGATTGCTGTTCCTAAGAAAGGCCAAATTCCTGAAATCAAAAGACAAGATGACATGATGTGAATGTGCAACCAATTTTTATTGCCAGCTTTTCCATCTGGTGGAGGTGCTTGTGGGTGGCCAGTTTTCAGGAGGGGCGACATATGAGCTGTAATTGAGCCTTCCAACGCATGCACTGTGAAGTCTTCCATTCCTGCACTTATTTGAAGGCACTGTGGAGCAGGAAGAAAGAAGCAATTTTAATTTACTTTTCTGACAGGTCCTGAGTGCCAGTTACAGAGCAGGTGTAATGGTATTTTGGATTTATAATGAGCTCCATCGATCTGTCAAAGTGTCCTCAGTGTACTATTCTAAAGTTATGTGTCTTTTTGTCCCAGTGTGTATGGGTTGCCCCAGGATCACAGTATTTTCCCTACTCAAATAACTTTTTGCTTTCTGTGGATAAATTTGTGATAACAAAATATGCTATCCCTTTTTAGGATTCAATAAAGCACTTCTATTTCTTCCTGTGCTTTTTTTTTCACCTAATGTTTTGTTTTGTTTTTGTTGTTTTGGGTGTTTCTTTTGTTTTCCCCTAATTAACAGTGTTTCCCTTTGAAACAATGGTTTTATTAGCTATGCATCCCAACACTTCTTATATGTCACCTATTCATAATAGTTTTGATGTAGTGAATTATTTTTTATACAAGTTTGTTTGTTTTGTATTTTCCAGAGCCTTCTGTTCTCTCTGTTTTCAAGTAAATTATTATTTTCTCTGTATTGCTTTACATGCTGTAATTGCTTTGCTATCTATAAAATAAAGGTAGGCTTGGTTTACTCCTTTCATCACTGCCAGAACCTCAGTGAATGAACTGTAGTTCCTCTCATTACCGTAGCTTTGTTCTGCTTTGTTCTAGTGGTAATTGCCCTTGTCATCCTCTTGTAATGTTTGCTGTGAAAACTTGTGGTTAAAAACAGAGAGAAAGTAATAGGTGGTGTAGGAGAGAGATTAATTAGGCAGAATATTTGGCAAAATGAATTGATAAAGTAATGTTTGTATTTCACATCATTAAATAACTGAGTTGGAATTGATTATGTAAACAGCAGCACACATGAAGGAAATGCTAAGCCACTTTGCTGCAGCAGATACAGTAAGGGTATGTCTGAGACAGTCTGCATTATTTATTCGTGGTGTAATTTTGGTGAAGACAAATGAAAATTTCCAGGTGTCTGTCTGTCTTTAAGTGCTTTTTCCCCCTCCCCCCACCACCCGTGCCCTTTGTCTTTCTCCCTTACAGCCTATTCTCCTTGTTTTTACACTTACCAGTTATCTTTTGTTAGATGGCTATACCACTTTTTAAACCATGTCTTTATGAGTGTCTTCCCCAAAGGGAGTGAAAGAAATGTGTTTTGCTCACAGTGACCAAATTAATAAACAAGATTGAAACTAAGGTCTGTGTTGTGATGCTGGGAGCTCACTAACAGTCAAAAACAATTTCTGGGATCTTACAGCCAAATAATTTTGGTGAAGCCAGCTAACATTTGAAATGGAACCCCTTGTTTATGAGCAATTTATGTGAAGTGACCAACTGAAAATACAAATAATAAAAATATACATAAAAAAAGAGAATCCACTTCATGGATATGTACACATTGTTTCCTGAGTTCTAGAATGTTTAGTCAGTTTATATTATACTTCAATAAACACAGGCTTCACTGCTTCTCATTCAGTATTATTTGTGTCCTGGGAATCTTCCAAAGGAAACTAAGATTTGGCAAGGCCTGGAAGCTGACACAGGCTTTATTGTAGGGGAATTTGAAAGATAAACTTAACATGCCATCAAGAAAACTGAGGTTACCTGGTGAAAATGAAAGATAATGTTACTATATAACAGAACCAGTGACAGAGATGTTCAAACACAGTGGAACCAATCCTGGAAAATGCCTGGGACAGAAGCAGGAGAGAGATCTCCAAGAGCAGTAGATATGGGTTTCTGTGGTTCCGTGCCTCTAATACTGTTGTGATGGAGCTACTCTGTGTCTGAGATGTAACTCTGCACTTGTACACGTGGGTGTGCCCTCTTCCCTGGCAATTCTTAATAAAAGACAGATTAGTGCATTTTTTAGGGGACCCAATTGGTGAAATCCAGCTCTCAATTCAGTGCTTGTAAATGTAGTGGAATTGATATAGGTACTAATTGTGAGCACAGCCGCAGTGCAAATGTAAAGGTGATCTGTTCTTGGAGGACAAAACAATGTTTTTCAAAAGAGTCGTAACAGGCCTTTGGTAGAGCAAGGGAATGTACATTTGAAGATGTAAAAATTCTAGAGACCTGTCGTGGTTTTGCTAGAC